>JAVHMZ010542603.1:0-13481 GCA_034782995.1 Amazona versicolor
CGACGTCCAGCTTGGGAAGCTGGCATTCTACCGCTGAATTACTCCCGCGCTCGGTTGACTAAAGTTCATCATAACCTAACCCATTCCACCAACATTTCTTTTTGCGAAAAAAGCCAATACATCGGGAGATTCACTGCCGTTCGGCTTTAGTTTCTCCAAGAAATCCGATTTGGGTGATTCGGAGTCTTATTGCTTTTCGAAGATCATGACGTCGTTCGTGGGCTTACCCTCCGCGTTTTTGCCTTTGATCCTGTAAGTCATGGTCTTCCCGTCCGCTGAGATGGTCCCTTTTCCAGTGGAAGGCTGTCCGGCCATATTCCATGAATGGGCTATTGTTTTGCCCGTTCTTTTTTCGATGACGGTCGATCCTTCTCCCATTCCGGTGATCGGCGCTTTTTTGCCTTCCATCATCGTGTAGGACCAAGACATCGACTTGCCACTCGCATCCATCTCATCGACTTTGACCGTGCGATCCTCACCGATGATTACTGTTTCGCTCTTCAGTGCCGGACCCGGATTGAATTTGGACTTTTCCACATTGAGGTTCCACTTGCCCACAAAGGGATCGTCGGCAGCGTAAGCCGCTAAAGACATTCCTAAAGCCAGAAGAATGGCCGTCCCAAAACGCATTTTCGGTCTCCTTGTCCTGGCGGGATTCCGCCACTACGCAATTCTATACAAGTTCTGCGATGAGGTGAAAACTTATTCGGGACATTTTTCCGCGTTTGGTTTCCTAGGCCGTTTGGGTCTTGTGCCGGACCACCATCCCCTCCATCTGATCCTTCAGATGAAGCTTCAGCTTCTTTAGGCGGTGCTCTTCCATTTCATCGCGCTCGTTTTGCGCCAACACATCAAATTCATGATGCTGGCGGGCAATTTCCCGGAACTCGGGATTCGTTTCGAGTAAATGCTGGCGTATCGCTTCCGAATCATTCTGTTCCATGCTGAACCGGTCTCCTCATAGACACTTATCACGATTGCAGCCGCATGACAATGCCGGATTCCACGGGATGTGAGTAATAACCAAATCGAATTCCCGTCTCCGCAAAACCTGCCTTTCGATATAGCAGACGCGCCGGCCAATTGCTTTCCCGAACTTCTAGAAATACACTCCCTTGCGGCAACGCTCTTAATAGCGCTTGGGCCGCACCCTGGCGCTGATAAGGCGCCGCTATCGCCAAATTCAGCACTTCCGCTTCGTCCGGAGCTGTTTGGCGCCACGCGAGGAAGCCTGCAATCTCACCTTCCACTTCGATGACCAGCAACGCGTAATCCGAAACGTCCCACTGCGCTGCTTCCGGACTCTCGCGCTGAATGCGCCGCACCGATTCCAAATCCTCCGCTACCGATTCCCGAACGTGCATAGGCGGATAGTACCTGTTACGGTGAACAGAGTGGAGAGACGCTCTTTTCTAGCCACCAGCTTCGCGTGGCTCCCCTTGCATAAACCGACTCTGGAAGCAGCAGGCATTCGCTTTCACGTCCGCCGCCACGGCTTTCAGCTTGGTAAATACCGTTACCTGCTGATTCACGGCGACGAGAAAACCGCGCGCGAGCTCTTGGACACATGGATGTACTTTCACAACGGCATTGCATATTCTTCCGTAACTCCGACCCGCAATGTACCGCTCCTCGATGGCGTGGTCGATCCCAACCGGATGTTCTCGCGCGTGGGCGCGGAAGCCAACCTGCGAAAGCTGAATCCGGCTTGGAGCCCCGAGAAGGTCAACACCGCATTAACCCTACTTGACGATCATCGCCACACATTTCTTCATCACTTCGCTCCTCCCAGAGGCGGGCTGCTGGTTGCGCTCCACAACAACGCAAACGGCTACAACGTGAATGAGGAGATTGCTGATAGCGACCAAGTTTCGCTCAAAGAGCCGAACCGGCCGCATGAGTTCTTCCTCTGCACGGACGAACGCGATTACTCTGTGCTTGCCACATCCCCTTTCAACGTGGTGCTTCAAAATAAGAAGCCCGCGGTGGATGACGGTTCGTTATCCCGCGCGGCCGCGAAACAGGGGTTCCGTTACGTGAATCTGGAAACCACTCTTGGTTATTACGAAGCCCAGATGGAACGTTTGGAATGGCTGCAAACACACGTTCCCGCAATCCGGTGACAGCAGTTACGCAGCAACGTTATTCAGCTTGATCACGTAAGCTTCCCGGTTCGGCAGTCTCATCCGCAAGTCAGTGGGAAGCACAACTTCCAAACCGTTCGGTTTTCGAATGGACTGGATTACTTGGCCGGTCTCCAGGAGTGAAACGAAGTCGGCGGAGATGCCCTCTAACAGGAGAGTGTTTTCTGGCCAGCGTGGCAGAATCGCATACGCGGTTTTGCCTCTTGCGGTAAAGAAGGCATCTACGCGAGCAAAGCCCTGCTTCGGCTGATCGACCAAATTCAGAATGTCGTATTCCGACATAAACTCCTTCTGCTCCAAGTGCGGCCGTGTTCCCGTGCTCCACTGAGCCGGAATGCGGAACGGCGTTGTCTCATAAATCGCCTCGCCATTCACCTTGAGCCAATCGCCGATTTGGGTCAGGCGCTCTTCCATTACTACTGGGATGCGCCCGTCGCCGGTAGGCCCGATATCCAGCAGCAGGTTCCCCCCGCGGCTCACGATGTCGAATAACATCAAGAGCAGTTGCCGTCCGGAGTGGTAATCCGCCAACGTCTCCGTTCGATTGTAGCCATAGGAGTAACCGATGCACCGGCTTTCCTCCCACGGGTGAGTTGCTGCCTGCATCCCAGACGTGTACTCGGTGGTGTAATATCCGCCATGGCGGTGGCGTGAGTCTTTACCCCAACGGTCATTGATTACCACCTGCTCGCCCACGGGCGACTCATTGAAGAGCCACGCCAGCAACTCCGGCGAGCGCCAATCCGCACTTGGCAACTCCCACTCGCCATCGGAGAAGATAATCTCCGGCTTGGCATGGGTCACCACATCCTTAAACTGAGGAATCATGTGCTCCTGGATGTACCGCGGCTTGTCGCTCAACCAAAGTGGGTTGTACCACTCATAAAGCGAATAATAGATACCCATATGGAGACCGCGGCGGCGCCCTGCTTCAGAAAGATCTAGCAGCAGATCGCGCTTTGGCCCGACATCCACGCTATTCCACGGACGTCCCCAGGAACGGTTCGCTTCGGCGCTCTGCCAAAGAGTAAAGCCCTCATGATGTTTGGACGTAAGCGCAACATATCGTGCGCCAGCCTTCACGAAAACGTCGGCCCAACGGTCTGGATCAAAAAGCTCCGCCCGAAACATCGGGGCGAAGTCGGAATAAGGGAATTGTGCGCCATAATTTCGTTTGTGGAATTCCCACGTTTTGACGCTCTCCCCTTTGCCTGCCTTGCCATCCTGCAAGGTGTGCCAGTACCACTCGGCATAGCGCAGGCCGCCTTTGCCGCTGAGCGGGGCAAACGCGGGCACAGAATACACTCCCCAATGAATGAAGATGCCGAATTTCGCATCCGTATACCACCGCGGACACGGGCGCCGATCAATAGAATCCCAAGCCGGTGAAACAGTTTGCTTCTGCGCCGCGGCCCACCGGGCGGCAGCCAAGGCGCTTACACCTGACTTCAGTAAGGTTCGCCGATTCATGCCAACTAAGGCTGGGGTGGTGGCGGTGGTGGCGCCGTTCCGGTTGGTGCTGTGGTGCCTGTCTTATCTCCCACCGAGCCGCCCGTAGTGGAAGCCGGCACAGAAGAGCCCCCGGTACTAGAAGGCGTGCCACGTGGAAGCCGGTACAATGCCTCGTTCAGAGCATCCGCGGCAGCGCGCATTAATCGTTGCATCACCAAACCGCGGTCTACCGTTTTAGCGGCAAGCGGTTGATTCTTAAAAACCCGGAGCCACTCACCAGGGTTTAAGAAACGGGTCTGGCCAGGCTCTACCAGGTGACGAACCTCCACCTGCCCTTCTTCCACCATCACCAGCGTCGTAGCGTCCGCGTCTTCCACATCCACGTCGAAAACGGTTCCACGCACGGCAATGACCGCGGTGGGAGTTCTAACCTTATTGTGATTCGGCTGGCCGCCGACATGTTGAATTTGAACCTTTACCTTGCCGAGCAGGACTTCCAGCAGGTCTTTCCAATCGCCGCGATTGTTACGGAACACAACCTGAGCCTTTGGATAGACGTCAAAGGTGCTTCCGTCAGAGACTTGGAAAGTGGCGTAGCTGTCCATTCCCGTAACAATTGTTTGCTGCGGCTGGACCATGTCGCCAGCGTTGAGCGCCCAAGTGGTTCCATCTCGCAAAACGGAGACTTGCCCCGAAAGAGAAATCACTTTTGCCGCGCCCTCTTTCTGAGCGAAAGCGGGCAGCGCTGCCACTATCAGGAGCAGCAGTGCGGCGGTCCGATGCTGAAATGGGCGCATCACGGGGAACCCACAGTTTAGCATCGCAAGTGCCTCAGCATGCGGGTAACCCAGCATTAAAGTATTGTTCAGAAAGGGTTTGCGGCGAGTGATCGAGTACCGTGCGGTACCATGGAGAGACTCTGGTGTGTCACAGTAACCCACTCCGTTGGGCGATTTTTCTGGGCTTAGCGGCCACCGCGCTAAGCGCCCAGACATGGCGCAAGGTTGGCGCATCAGCGATCGAAATTGGATTGGCCGGCGCGGCGGGAGGTCCCGTTGTCGAGGTATGGTTTTCGCCTGATGGCGGCAAGCTGTTCGCGAAGACCGCGGCTGGAGCAGTATTCGCCACTTCGGATCTAGAGAATTGGAGCGCGGCAAACTCCGACTTGGTCCGCTCTGAGATGCGTATCGAACGGCCCTCTGGAAGAACCCCCGAAGCGGGCGCCATGTCGTTCCGATGGACCGGGTCGGGCCGGCTTTACGCTTTTGGATCTCAAGTGTATGCATCCGACGATTCCGGCCGTAGTTGGCTGAATCTGACAGAACTGCAAAAGCGGTCTGTCATTGGGGAACATCCCCACGATCTTACGGTTTCCCCGCGCGATGGGCAGCTTGTGGTGGTGGCGAACGATGAGGGTGTCTGGGCCTCGCATGATGGTGGCCTTTCCTGGAATGGTCTCAATGCGCGTTTACCAAATCTGCCTGTGCGCGCCTTGCTGCCCAAGCAACGCATGGTGGCGGAAGGCTTGGGTGAGGCGGAGTACTTGAGCCATTCAGGGTGGGTAGCAGTCGAAGGCAGCGGAGAAGAAGAGCGGCTAAAACGCGATGTCTCCGCAACGCTAGGCGCTTCCGTGAATGTGGTGGCAGGGTCCGGTAACTTCTGGTACGCTGGCGCAAATGATGGGAGGCTTTGGTCGTCCGCGGACGCGAGAGTGCACTGGACGCCAGCGGCTGTTTCCCTTTCCGGCGGAGTCGAACATTTTTGGGTAGATCCGAAGAATCCACAAATTGCGTTAGTTGCCGCAGCGGGGCGGGGAGCGCATGTGTTTCGGACTGTGAATGGCGGCGCCACTTGGTTTGATCTCACGGGCACACTAACCGACTTTCCGGCTCATGGCATTACGGCCGACCGAGCGGACGGCGTGGTTTACGTGGCGACTGACCATGGAGTTTTTCTCAGCCGCATGGATTTGAACGTGATTGGCCCTGCCTCCGCGTGGCTCGATGTTTCCGCCGGACTTCCGTCATTAGCAACGCGTGATGTGATGCTGGAAGCAAATGGACGGCAACTCCGCGTCGCGGTAAATGGTTGGGGCATTTACACCGTGCCCGCTCCTCACCAAGCAGCAACTGCGAAACTGGTGAACGCTGCCGATTTGAGTTTGCGCGCGGCTGCCCCTGGGGGTCTGGTGAGTGCGGTAGGCATTGCGGTGAGCTCGGCGAGCAGTGGAGGGCAGAACTTCCCCGTGCTTGCGCAATCACAAATCCAAGTGCCGTTTGAAACGGAACCCTCTGAACTGCTGATTGAGCTAAACCGCTCTCTGCAGGCGGCGTTGACGGTAAAGGCTGTAGCACCGGCGATATTTGTGGACCGCGATGGGTCGCCACTGTTGATTGACCCCGAAACAGGAATGATGCTGGACGGCTCCCGCGCGCTGGAAGCTGGTGCGTCCGTGCAACTGCTGGCTACGGGACTGGGCCGGGTAAAGCCGGATTGGCCGTCCGGCTTACCGGCACCGGCGGTCAACGTTCCGGCGGTCGCGGCAGAACTCCGTGCGTCATTGAATGGGAATCCAATGGAAGTCTCGAAGGCAACGCTCGCGCCCGGGTACGTGGGCATGTACCTGGTAGAGGTAAAGCTTCCGGCCATACTCGATAGCGGCATGGCGGAGCTGTCCCTTTCCGCAGGAAACGAAACCAGCAATCCGGTGCGGGTCTTGATCGGAAACTAAGCTTTTCGCACTTAACTACGCCGCTGCTCTTGATCGGCACGCTTGCGCGGCGGCATAAGAAGCCTGGACACGGAGCGTTTCGCGGTCCATCGTCTCATCTGTAAAATCGAAGCCAAATTCAGCCGCTTCGAATGGGCGATTTTGTTTTCGGCAAAATGCGCGGACGTTGATCGCCTGAGCCAACTCGGATTGCTCCAGTTGTTTACGGGTCTGCTGAATCAATTGCAAGTCTTCCAGGGCTTTGAAAAGCGTCCGCTGCAGGCGCGCTTCCTGCAATTGCAAATTATGAAGAGTTTTCGCACGCCGTTCAAAACCGTGCGCCTGAATCGCGGCGCGGCGCTGTAGTTCATCCACAATTTTCGACAGAGCTTCTGGAACAGGCTCAAACTGCGCGAGCGCCAGCAGATTCGCTTCCAGGACGCGAACGCGTTCCAGACGCCATTCCGCATCCACGATGGTTTGGACGAGGAGTTCTTCCACCGGGCCAACCGGAGCGAAGCCATCGAGGAGCTTCAAGCGGAAACCGGCATAGATTTCCGCGTCATCGCCAGGAAGCAGTACGGCTTGTCCGGTGAGACCATGTTTGGTTGCGTTGCGCGAGGAAACCCGTTTGCCTTCGGCAGTGCGGGGTCCGGTGGACTGTTGAGCGTTTTCCTGATTGGCTAATGTTTGGGCGGGGGTTGCCATACTTCTCTCTCCGGTTGCATTAGAACAGGCGTAAATTGCGGGTTTGCGCGCTCGGCATGTAACTGATTGGTTTGATGCAGATCAAAATTTAAGAATTTCTGTGAACGGAATTTTTGAGTGGCAACCGTTCGATGCCTGCAAGTCGGATAGACTGCCGTTTGCAACCGATTTCTCAAAGAAACCGCTATGTCCCGCTTGATGTTCTTCGCGGGCTCGCCTTAGGCGGTGTTCTGCTGGTCAATCTGTTGACAGTCTTTCGCGTTTCGCTGTTTGCGCACATTATCGGCTTGGACACACCAAAAGACGGTATCGGGAATGCTGTCGCAACGCTTGTTTCGCTGCTTCTTCAATTTAAGGCGTTTACTCTCTTTTCCTTTTTATTTGGAGCAGGTGTCGCAATTCAAGTGGAGCGTGCGTATGGCCGCGCCGAGCCGCCCCTGGGCTTCTTGGTCCGACGTTCCCTGGTTCTGCTGGTTTTCGGCCTCGCTCATCTCTGGCTGATTTGGAATGGAGACATTCTCACGCTTTACGCCGTGTGCGGGCTTCTGCTGATTCCGATTCTTCGCCTTCCGAATACCTGGATTGCGGTTACAGGCGCTTTCCTGATCCTCTATTCATACTTTGGCGCGATCCCCATTCACCTTCCCAGCGCGCAATCGTTTCAAACCCAAGCAGCCGCGGCGACCAGGGTCTACGCGGAGGGCAGCTTCGCCGAAATCCTTGTTTTCCGCTGGCGCGAGAACAACCAGTTCATGATCCCGCTCTTGTTGCTGACACTACCTAGAACTCTTGGCGTGATGCTTTTAGGCGTCACAGCCTGGAGGTGGAACCTGCTTACTACCCGACGTGCTCTTTGGATGCCGCTTCTGCTGGTCTTCGGTACGATTGGAATGTTCGGAGCGGCGCTCCACTACGATTTAGCCGCCTGTGTCCCGCTGGCTTTCGCGTATGCGGCTGCAGTGCTTCTCTGGACTCCACGAGCGCCTCTTTTGGCGGCCGGAGGTCAAATGGCTCTCACCAATTATTTGACCCAGTCGGTGGTCTTCAGTCTTGTCTTCTACGGATTTGGGCTCGGATATTTTGGCCGCCTCGAAATCGCGCCCACTGCGGCCGCGGGACTTTTATTTTATTTTCTCCAACTGGTATTCAGCCGATGGTGGCTGCTCCGTTTTCATTTTGGCCCTGCGGAATGGTTGTGGCGTTCTCTCAGCTATGGCCTCCGTCAGCCATTTTTGCGCGCAGCGTAGCGGATTATTAGCGTGCGAGATCAGGGAGCGAACAGGACCCGGGCCAGCCTTGAACAAAAAGATTGAACAAAACTTGCGCATGCGGACTATGTAAGTGTGAACTTTCGTTTCCACAAATGGTGGATCGGCTTAGTGGCTGGTATGACCGCGTTTTCTCCGCTTCAGCAAGCACAATCGCCAACAGGAGATTTCAGCGTTGTGGTGCACGATGCGTCCGGGGCCGCCATGAAGGCGCACGGCCGTTTGCAGAACGTGTCAAGCGGCGTCGATCGCGTATTTGAAACCGACTCGCATGGTGAATATGGGTTCGGGCCTTTACCCTTTGGCGCTTACCGCATTGAGGTGTCCCAGGCGGGCTTTGCCACGGTAACTCTTCCGGTATCGATCAACAGCTCGGCCAAACAAACCAGAACTGTGGTGCTTCCAGTTGGGTCGGCGGAAGCTTCCGTGAGTGTTATTGGAATTACGCCACTGGCGGGCGCCGATTTGCCCATCAATCAAATTCCGGCCCCTGTGCAAGTGGTATCCAAAACGGAACTTCGCAACTCCAATCCGCTTGATCTGTCCGAGCTGATGAACCGCCGGTTGGCCAACGTATTCATCACTGAGACTCAGGGCAACCCGTTTCAACCGGACTTGAATTATCGAGGCTACACGGCTTCACCCCTGCTTGGTACTCCGGAAGGAATGTCCGTTTACCTGGACGGAGTTCGGCTGAATCAACCTTTTGGCGATGTGGTGAGTTGGGATCTGATTCCCAAAATAGCCGTTGAAGACGTTGCGCTCATTCCGGGATCCAATCCGTTGTTCGGGTTGAATACTTTAGGCGGTTCGCTTTCAATTCAAACAAAGGATGGAGCAAGCAGGCCGGGTACAACGGTGCAGGTTTTGGGGGGAAGCTTTGGCCGGAGAGCAGTTGAATTCGATCATGGCTGGTCCAACTCGAAGGGGCTGAACTGGTACATCGCGGGAAATCTATTTCATGAAGACGGGTGGCGCCAATCCTCTCCGTCCGACGTGCGGCAGGCTTTCTCTAAGCTTGGCTGGCAGGGCGGGAAAACCAGTGTTAGCCTAAGCGGCTCTTACGCGGACAACTCGCTAATCGGTAACGGCGTGCAAGACCAGCGCTTGCTTGCCGCAAAGTACTCGAGCGTGTACACGATCCCGGATGTTACAGACAACCGCGCGCCGTTTCTAAACCTGACCGTGCGGCATACGCCTATTGCGCGTCTCTCGCTGTCCGGCAACGCATACTTCCGATACATTCGAGCGGACACGCTAAACGGAGATCTGAACGAAGACTCGTTAGACCAATCCGTGTATCAGCCCAGCGCCGCGGATATTCGAGCGCTCACCGCCGCGGGATATACAGGTTTTCCAACAAGTGGGGCGACGGCAGCCAACACACCGTTTCCTTATTGGCGCTGCATCGCGCAGGCGCTGCAGAGAGATGAACCGGGCGAAAAATGTAATGGGCAGCTAAACCGAACCTACACTAAGCAGCACAATTACGGATTTTCCGGGCAGATGGCATGGCGCGGGTCGACGGGTTCCCTGCGCAACCAGTTCACCGTGGGAGCCGGACATGACAGAAGCAGCGTCGATTTTCAACAAACCGCGCAACTGGGCTATCTAAATCCATACCGGAGCATTACTCCAGTCAATGCGATTGAAGACGGGGTGAACGCCGGAAACATAGATGGGGCACCCTTGGACGCACGCGTGACTCTAAGGGGACTGATTCACACGACGAGTATCTATGCGACGGACACGATGCAGTTAGGCTCTCATTGGACCTTCACCGTTTCCGGCAGATACAACAGGAACATCGTTGACAACCGGGACGGCATTCTTCCTGCTGGCGGCCTTGGCTCCCTGAATGGCCATTCGCTATTCGACAGATTCAACCCGGCTGCCGGATTCACCTATAGTCCCGTGGATTGGGTTTCTTTTTATGGCAGTTATACGGAAGGCAGCCGCGCCCCTACATCGATCGAATTGGGATGCGCAGATCCTCAGCAGCCGTGCCGGCTGCCGAATGCGTTGGCGGGCGACCCGCCTTTGAAGCAAGTGGTCACACGGACCGTGGACGGTGGACTGCGAGGCAACCTGGAAGGCAAGCTAACCTGGAACGCCGGCTTTTTTTACGCGCAGAACTATAACGACCTTTTGTTCGTTTCTTCCACCGCGACCGGCTTTGGCTATTTCCGAAACTTTGGCCGCACTCGCAGGCAAGGCATGGAAGCCGGTGTTCGCGATCGCATCGGCCGGTTCACGTTTGGCGGCAATTACACATTCCTGGACGCTACATACCGGAGTTCAGAAACAGTGGGTGGATCTAGCAACAGCGCGAATAGCGCAAGCGCTCCCGGCCTGGAAGGCGTGATTCGCATTACCCCGGGCGACCGGATTCCTCTCATCCCGCAACATTTGCTCAAGGCGTTTGCCGATTATCAAATAACAACAAAGCTGGCGGTTGACTTGGATTTCCGGGCCATATCTTCTTCATTTGCCCGCGGGAACGAAAACAACCTCAGCCGGTCGGATGGACGCTATTATCTGGGTCCTGGAACGTCGCCAGGGTACGGCGTTGTGGACCTTGGAGCCCGTTATCGCGTGCTGAAGCGCCTTGAGCTATTTGTTCAAATCAACAATTTGTTGAATCATCATTACTACACGGCGGCGCTCTTAAGCCCGACAGGCTTTACCGCATCCGGCACTTACATCGCGAGGCCTTTTCCTGCGGTGGGGGGAGAGTATCCAATTCAACATGCTACGTTTTATGCTCCTGGCGCACCGATTGGGGCCATCGGAGGAATTCGCGTAACATTCTGATTGAGATTGAGGACGATGTCAGGCAGCAAATCCATAGCAACCAATTCTCCGGGAGTACTTCACGGATTTCTAGCGAATACAGTTGAGGCTGTTCGCAATCCCTCATTACTGGAAGCCGAAATCGTGGAGCTATTCGAACAATTGCGAAGTCCGCTTCTACGTTACTTGTTCTCCTTCTCCATTGCTCCCTCGGATGCCGAGGAGATCGTTCAGGAAGCATTTCTCGCACTGTTTCATCATTTGCGGAGAGGCAAGCCGCGGGAGAATCTGCCGGCCTGGCTCTTCCGAGTCACGCATAATCTAGCTCTGAAAAATCGGAATCGGGCGAGAGTGAATGCCGCGCGCTTCTCAAACGAACCGCTGGCGTGCGAGCATACTCCGGCGAATGAGCCTGGGCCAGACGAGTGCTTTGCAGCCAAGGAAATTCAGGAGCGTGTGCAGGCGACTGTTCTGGCTTTACCAGCACAAGACCGTTCTTGCTTGTTGCTCAGAGCAGAAGGGCTGCGTTACCGCGACATCGCCCAGGTTCTTGGAATTGCGCTCGGCTCCGTAGCAGCGTCGCTATCGCGTTCTTTGGCGCGCCTACAACGTGTTGCAGATTCTTAACGCCGTATGTTGAGCCATTCCCTGCATCCTAGTGACGAAGATTTGCTCCGCGCGGCTGATGGGGAACTCGCTAATTCGGAGAAAATTTCCATTACGGAGCATTTAGAAAGCTGCTGGGGTTGCCGGGAACGCCTGGATTCTTTGCAGCGGGCAATCCATTCTTTCGTTCGGGCTCGCAATGCGATGGAAAGGGCAGTGATTCCCCCTATTGCTGGACCGAAAGCTTTGCTGAAGGCGAGATTAGCGCAAGAGGCAAGCCAAACTCCCAAACCTAGATTCGTTTGGCGAACGCTGCTTGCGGTCGGAACCGCGATCCCTTTGGTTGCGGTATTAGCCTTGACAGTTGAGACCGCACTGAGCACGCCGAGCGCGCGCCCGAACCCAAAGCTTACGCCCGGCGAAGTGCGCGGCATCAGCCTGGGAGAGGTATGCAGCAATCCGAATGCGGAAGTGATTCGCGCGGATATACCTGAGGAGCTGCAACAAGAAGTCTTCTCCGCTTACGGCGTGAAATCCCATAAAGCCGGCCAGTACGAAGTGGATTACCTGATCACACCCGATCTCGGGGGCACCGGTACGATTCGCAACTTGTGGCCACAGGCCTACTCGCCACGCTGGAACGCGAAGAAGAAGGATGAATTAGAACAGCGTTTGCACGAGCTGGTTTGCGCGGGCGAGTTGCAGTTGGAAGTGGCGCAGCGGGACATCTCGTCCGACTGGGTAGCTGCGTATGCGAAGTATGTGCATCGGGCGGCGTTTTGAGTTGCTGCTTCTTTACATAACTTTCTAGCAGGGCCTTCTCAGGCAATATAATTAGCACCATGCTTTGCCGAACAGCGGCTCTATTCTTTGCGTGCTTCAGCTGCGCGTTGGGGCAAACTGCTATTCCAGATACTCCAGCCGGGCACGCCCTTCGAGCGTGGATGGACGCTTTCAACAGTGGCGACCGCGCAAAGATTGAGACATACATAAAAACGACCGACCCTTCACAATCGGTTGAAGCGATGACTTCATTCCGTAATCAAACAGGCGGCTTTGAGCTTCTCTCCATCGAGAGCAGCGAGCCTCGGCACATTCGATTCCGGGTGAAGGAGAATAGTGGCCCTACTACGGCGATCGGCAACCTGGTGACGAAAAGCAGCGAGCCCTCAATGGTCGAAACTTTCGGCCTGCGAGCCCTACCGCCCGGGGTGGAGCCGGCGAATGTTGTTCTTGACGCGCCGTTGCGGCAACGAGTGATCGATGGTTTGGGCAAGAACCTCCAAGAGTTTTATATCGATTCGGGGGCTGCTCAGCGAATGCAGGAGGCCGTACAGGCGCATCAACGAGCCGGTAATTACGACTCGATTGCGGACGGTGACGCTTTCGCCGCCCAACTCACCAAAGACTTGCGAGCCGTTAGTAACGACAAACATCTAGGCGTCGCCTTCAACCCATTCAAAATGCCGGAAAGGAGGGCTCCCAGCACGGAGGATATTGCGCGGATGAGCCAACAACTGAGGCGCAGCAATTGCATGTTTTCAAAGGTAGAAGTCTTGCCCGGCAACATAGGATATGTAAAGTTCGACGCCTTTATGGATCCCGGCGTATGCGCGCCGACTGTTGTTTCCGCAATGAGCTTCGTGGCTCATACGGATGCGGTAATTTTCGATCTACGTGAGAACGGCGGGGGCGATCCAGCCATGGTGACCTTCATCGCCAGCTATTTATTCGACAAGCCAACGCATCTGAACGATCTATATAACCGCAAAGAGGATTCGACTCAACAGTTCTGGACAA
>JAVHMZ010542712.1:0-13471 GCA_034782995.1 Amazona versicolor
TTGTAGCGGTGCGCCCAATCCCGGAGCGTCTGCCGATCCATCCCGCACAGCTCGGCTGCCTCGGCCCGCGGGCGCCCGTCCAGCACGAGCGCGATCGCCAACATGCGCCGGGCTGCGCCCGCCTCGCGCGTCCGCGCCGCCGCGCATCGCAGCCCTGCCGCGTCCAGGTCATCGGGTGTGATCGCCACCGCCGCGCTCATCGCACTCTCCACTGCTATGTTCACTGGCAAGAAGCGAATCACGGCAGCAGCGGCTTGGGAGCCTCCTCCTCGTGAGGCAGCAGCCAGTGCCGTTGGTATGCTGCCCTGGAGTACGGGGCCGGTAAAGGGGCAAATCAGCCACTTGAAAACCATCAAACACACGATGTGCGGGCGCGCTGGCTTCGAGCTGCTGCGTTGCTCCATCCCCCCAGCAGCCTGGAAGAGCCTCAAAGCAGTCCTAACCTGCATCCAAGACGCGGAAGGACCATTCTAGGAATTTCTGACGTGCGAAAACGCCAAGGTTGCCGCCCCGCGTCGCGCCGCAGCTCCCGCGGTGTCATTGACGGCGCCCCCGAACCCAGGCGGCGTATGACCCTGCATATGTCTGATTCTGCGCCCGTCGCAATGCGATTTCTCCCCACTTGACGGAACAATAGATATCAACCCGAGAGCGGCTTCGACAAACTTGACAGGTGCGATGGTGCCATCCCACTCGCCTCGTAGAACCACCGCGACCCGACTGGATGCGATACGCTCACCTCCATCGCCGCATCCTCATCCGATAAACCCCAGGCGATGACCGCCCAGAACCGTCGCCTGTCCTCCCGCCGTGCTCTCCCGGGTCATTCAAGCAACTTCAGCTTTGCTCGCAAAGCGCGATCCGAACGCCGCCCCGTCATCGAAACTACGCTCCTCCAGGATTATTGCGGGAACCAATAGAATTCGTCTTATCCCTGGTTCATTCATACGTGGTCATCCAAGCTCTGCAGCGAAGTAACGAAACGTTCGTCTTGGCCCAGAGCACGATGTAAACTGGCGAGGCACTCTGTTCATCCGCGCATAGGTTTCGTCATGTCTCGGCGGGGATGATCGGAACATCGCGATCTCTGGTCGCCAGGAGACCGATCAGCAGCACGAGCAGCAGAGCGATGAATGAGAACAGGTGCTCGACGCCGGCGCGCATCACTTGCGCGCCGATCAGTGGTCCGGCGATCGTGCCGCATCCGAACAACAGTAGCAGCTCGCTTGCGACCTGGGACGTGGACCGACCACCTGATTGGGCGACGGTAAGGCCGACACACAGCCCGTAGAGCGGATATTGCGCGAAGCCGAAGACGCCGAGGCTCAGGATTATCTCGAACGACGAGAGCCGCTGCGCTAGCAGCACCAGCGTTGCACATGATGCGATCCCGAGCAGCGCCATGACGTTGAGCAGGACTCTACGACCGACCCGCTTGCCAAGCAGCCAGACCGGCGCGTAGGCCAGCGCTCCGCCCAGAGAGTTGGCCGCGAGCATCAGCGTGTCGTCGCGCATATCCAGTCCCGCCATCATGCCGAAGACCGGGCCGAGGCCGCCCAGCGCTCCGGTAATCAATCCGGCGACGAGGCAGCCGACCGCACCTACGGGGCAGGTCCGTACCAGCTCGGCAAGGCGGGGCCGGAACGGCGCCGGAGTAGGTGGGCGCGGCAGCCTGCCGAGCGCGACCGGCAACGCGGACAGGGCGACGGAGCCCGCCATCAGCGTGAAAGGTGTCCGGCCACCTGAGTTCACCAAGTTCAGGCTCAACGTGCCGGCGAGCGAGGCCAGCAAGTTGGCCACCATGTAGCCGGCGAAAGCCGCGCCGCCACCGGCCCGATGCAGCAGCCAGCCCTCCAGTATGGCCGAGAGCCCGCCGTAGCAGGTACCGATCACGAACCGCAGCCCGATCCAGGCCGGGTCACGCGACAGCGGCAGTAGCAGCGCCGCGCAGCCTGCGGAGAGCAGGGACAGCAGGACGAAGCCGCGCACATGCCCCAGGGCGTTCAGCAGCTGCCCGACCAGCAGGCAAGCGAGCACGAACCCGGCCGACCAAGCCGAGGAAAACAGCCCGATCGCCGCCATGCTCGAGCCGCGCTCATGCCCCAGGATTGGCAGCAGCACGCCCTGCAGATTAGTGCCGAACACCAGCAGCACGACCCCGAGCAGCAGCGGTAGGACTGGGGCCCAGCGCGTCATGGGCGACCCTCGCGCGAGTGATGGCCGCTTCCAGCGACATGTTGCAAAGACAGATAGGTGGAGCAGCCGGAACCGGTTTCTGCGCGCCAGTCGTACATCATCGCTGCGGGATGTTCGCCGACGACGGGCAGCGGTGGGCCACGAGGTAGCATTCAGCTACGCACGCGACCCACCCGGCTGCGCCCTCGCCCGTGTGGCCGGGCCTCGCGCTCGCGCTGGTGACGTCGGCGAAGCCGCCGACGCAATCCTGCTCGCGGTCCCGTGGCACCAAGTCGGCGACGTGCTGGCGCAGGCGGGCAACCTGCGCGGCAGGGTGCTGCTCGACTGCACTCTGCTGATGAACGCGGACCAGTGACCAGGATGATCTTGCCCATGACGCAGCTACCAGTAGCCTCCGTTCGCCGCGAAGGCCTGGCCGGTGATCCAGCCACCCCGGGAACTCACGAGGAACGACACGGCCTCCGCTGCATCCTCCGGCTCGCCGAGGCGCCCGAGCGCGATCTCCTGCTCGAAGTGCTGCAACACTTCGGGCGTCTTGCCCTCCAGGAACAGCTTGGTGCGCGTGGGACCTGGCCGCAGCGCGTTGACCGTGATCTTTCGCCCGCCGAGCTCTCTGGCCGCGACACGGGTCATCTCCTCGATGGCGGCCTTGGATGCGAAGTAGACGCCGTAGCCCGGGATGGGCGGTCCCTGGAAGCTCATGGAGATGTTCACGACCCGGCCGCCATCGCGCAGGCGCCGGGCCGCCTCGCGCAGGGCGTAGAAGCCGCCGTATAGGTTGGTCTTGATGACGGCCTCGAAGTCGGCGTCCTCGAACTCGGCCAGCGGCTTGCGGACCGCGCGCCCCGCATTGTTCACGAGCACGTCCACCCCGCCGTAGGTGCCCTCGGTCTTGTCGAACAGGCGCTTCACGTCGTCGACTTTGGTCACGTCCGCTCCGACCGCGGTCGCCCGACCGCCGGAGGCCTCCACCTTGCGCACGACCTCGTCGGCACCTTCCTGGTGCCCGGTGTAGTTCACCACGACCGCGAAGCCGTCCGCGCCCAGCCGCTCGGCAATGGCAGCACCGATGCCGCTGGACGCCCCCGTCACGACCGCCACCTTTCCGTCCGTCTCGCCCGCCATCGCTCGCCCTCCTTGCCAGTCGACAGGTAACCTACGCGGTAACGGCTGCGAATTGCTTCCGGAATGCGATCGGCAACTATCGGCTTCCGATCACCATCGTACGTCTGGGTAGCGGAGGTGCCGCGGTTACCCCACCATCGGCAGCGAGAGACACATGACGATCAACAAGGCGGCCACCCCACAGCTCGACGCCGGTCCGGCCGGCACGGTCCTCAACGTCCACCGCCTCCGGCCCGGTGTCGACGAACCGACCGCGAGCTTCACTCCGCGCTCCCTCAGCGAGCACGAGCACCCGACGCTGCAGGTTTCGGTGCTGCTGCGGGGTTCCATCGCCGCCGTTGGCTGGCAAACCGGTGCCAGCAAGGCGGCCGGCCGGCGCCTACGGGGCGGCCAAGCCTACATCGTGCCACCGGACCAGCCCCATGACTTCCGGCTTTACCGGCCGGAGGGCATGGTCAATTTCCATATCGGCCGCGAGGCGCTCGTGGCACTCGACCCAGCGCGCTTCGAGGCAAGGCCCGGCGTGCTGGACGAACTCGCGGTGGTCGCCGATCCGGTCATGACCGGGCTTGTCGAGGGTGTCCACAAGGCTTGCCTGGTCCCAGATGGCCTCACGCCGCTCTACTTGGACGCAGCCTGGACGATGCTCGCCGTCCATCTCGCGCGCAGACTCCGTCCGCGCGAGGAGGCGCATCGAGGCGCCGTGGCGCACCTGACCGCGCGCCGGCTCGGCCGCGTCCTCGACCACGTCGAGACTTATCTTGCAGATGGAGACCTGCGCGTGTCTGACCTCGCAGCAACGGCAGGCTTGAGCCCGGTCCACTTCACGCGGCTGTTCGCACGAGCGACGGGTGCGAGCCCGATGCAGTTCGTCATCGGCCGCAGGCTCGACCGCGCGCGGAAGCTGCTGCAGGCCGACACGATGTCGGTTGCCGAGGTCGCCTTCGCCATGGGTTTCGGCAGCCACGCACACTTCAGCGAGGCGTTCCGGCGTCGCTTCGGAATGACGCCCTCAGAAGCCAGGCAGGAACGACGATCATTCACCGGTGCCGCTTGAGGCGGACCACGCCGCTGCAGTCCCGCTCAATTCCGCTGCGCTTCGCTGTGCCAAGTCCAGCGTTGCCTGGGCTGTTGGCGTGTGATCGCCTTTTTGCACGTCTCCCGAGCCCATCCAGATCACCAAGCTTGTGGGTGATCCTCGGGCATATCCTCAACCTACCCCTGTCGCTGTGATGGTGGACGAACAGCCAGCCATGGCGCGAGCCGCTCGGCGGCGGCCCATGCAGGACACCAGTGACGAGGTCACAAGGCCAGCGGGCGACACCCGGCCGACGAGCATACGTCGCGTGCCGGCGGCGCCTTCGTCACCGAGACAGGGAACACACCAGCTCCCACCCATCCACCCCTTCGTGCCGCAGACCGCGGATGCGCTGCCCGTCGAGCTTCAGCGGCTTGACCGCGACCACGTCCTGCACCGCATGGGCCTGCACGGCCATACCTTCTTCGAACTGATCCTGATCGAGCAGGCGGGCGGCCCGCACAGGGTAGGGAACGAGGCTTACCCGACCGCGCCCGGCAGCCTGTTCGTGGTGCCGCCGGGTGAGCTGCACGACTGCTCCTTGCTCGGACCGGCCACGGGTTGGGTGCTGCTGTTCACGCACGAGGCGCTCGACGGCGCGGCTTCGGCGTCGCGTGCCTACGCGTCGCACTGGCCGTCGCACCATCCTTTGCTGTCGCCCTTTCTCGCGCTCGGCCGCCGGCGCTGGCCGCCGGTTGGCGTGCCGCCCGCCGATCGGCCACGCTGGTCCGGGCGCTTCGCGCTGATGGCGCACGAGTTGGGTGAGTGCGCGCCGGGCTACCGCTACGGCGTGCAGGCCCACTTCAGCCTGGTCCTGCTCGACCTGCTGCGCCTCGCTGACACCTCCCACGCTGGGATCGGCGCCCACACCGCCGACCCGCTGCTCGCCGCCGCCTTCGCGTTCATCGAGCGCAGCCACCATCGGCCGATCTCGGCACAGGACGTGGCCCGAGCGGTTGGGCGCAGCGTCGCGCACCTGACCACGGCCATGCGCCTGCGCACGGGGCTGACCGCGGGCGAGTGGATCGCCGAGCGCCGCATGGCCGAAGCCCGGCGCTTGCTGGTCGGCACCGGGCTGGATCTCGCCACCATCGCCGACCGGACCGGCTACTCAGGCGCGGACGCCCTTGCCCGCGCGTTCCGCCGCATGCATCGCCTGACCCCCGCCGCATGGCGCCTGACGCACCAGGGCCAGCCGCCCTACACCTGAAGACCTGAAGAACGGTTGGCCGCGCCGAAAACCCGGTCCTTCCGCCTGCGGACCTGCCGGGCGCAGGGTGACGCGGAAGAACCGGAGACTTGCTCCATGGCCTTGTCCATCCACCCGCTCAACGTCGGCGACCTCGAGCTCGACGCGAGCTTCCTCACCTGGCAGACGGATTGCGGCACCAAGGTGTGGGCGCCCACTACGGCCTGGCTGATCCTGGGCGCGGACACGCCGATCCTGGTGGACAGCTCGTTCCGTTCCGTCGAGGACGCGAAGGCGCAGCAGTATCTCACGTGCCGACGCTCGCCGGAGCAGGAGTTGGCCGCGCAGCTCGCCAAGCACGGGCTGCGGCTGGAGGACGTCGGCCTGCTCGTGCACACCCACGTGCACATGGACCACGCCGGCCAAGACCATCTGCTGCCCAACGCCCGCATCCTGGTGCAGCGGCGCGAGCTGCAGAACGCAGCGGCCCCGGATATGTATCCCGCGCCGTTCTACGACCGGCTGAACGTGGCGCGTCTCGTGCACGACCACTGGCCGCGCGTCGAGGTGCTGGACGGCGAGACCGAGATCATCCCGGGCGTGCGCTGCGTGCCGATGCCGGGCCACACGCCGGGGCACCAGGTGATCTACGTCGCGACCGCGTCCGGCACCGCGATCATCGCCGGCGACGCGGCCATGACCGTGCGGTTCAACGTGCGCCAGGGCATCGCGCCCGGGTTCTTCGACGACATGGCCCAGACTATGGACGGCCTGCGGCAGCTCGCGCGCGACGGAAGATACATCCTGCCGACGCATGACGACGAGGTGTTCCGCCTTTATCCTGAGGGCGTTCGGTGAGCGACCGGTCCAGCTCCGAGCCTTCCTGATCAGGCCAACAAACCAGTCGTTGGTCGACAGGTGCCCACCCAGTCAGACCAGCATTGCCCTCAGGTCGGCGAGGTTGTCCGTCCTCGCGTAGAGTAGCTGGTCCGGTTCCTGGCGTCGGCTTCCCGAGAGCGGCCCCGCGTCCGCTGCGTCGAAGCCGATCTCGTCGAGCAGCGCCATCACCGTCGCCTTCGCGTCCGCGTCATCGCCACATACCGGCAAGGCTATGCGGTCCGCCGCACCCCGTGGCCGGGCGCCATGCGCCAGTTTATCCCACCAAAGGGTGTTGAATGCCTTGACCACCCGCGCTCCCGGCAACTCCGAGGCAACGACCTCGCTGGAGGCGCGGCCGTGCGGGTCTTCCACATGAGGGTAGTCCGTGTAGGGGTTGGTGGCGTCGATCACGAGCTTGCCCGCAAAAGCACTGGGGCCGGCCACGGCGAAGGCGTCGCGTCGCGCCGTCCAGGGCAGCGCCAGCATGACGACATCGCTGTCCCGCACGGCATCGGCGGTTCCGCCCGGGATCGCGCCGACCTCGGCCGCGGTTGCAGCGAGCTTGGCAGCGTCGCCAGACCCGACGATGCGAACCATGTGGCCGGCTGCGGCGAAGTGCCGGGCCGCGTTCGCGCCGATGTTGCCGGCGCCGATGACTGCGATCTTCATGGTGGGTCCGACCTTCAGAGGGTGATGGCGATCTTGCCGAAATGCGCGCCGCGAGGCATGGCGCGGTAGGCCTCAGGCGCGTCCGCAAAGGCGACCCGCTCCTCGATGACCGGCCGCAGTCCGCCATGGGCGATGGCCGCGTTCATCGCCTCGGAGGCGTCGCGGTGGCCGACGTAGATGCCCTGCATGCGGATCGCCTTCGGGATCAGCGGAACCGGGTCGATCGCGCCGCCGCCGGCCACCACGCCGATCACCGCGACCATGCCGCCCGCCGCCACAGCATTCGGCGAGCGCGGCAGCGTGCCGGCCTCGCCCACCTCCACCACGACGTCCACGCCGTGTCCTTCCGTATGCTCGAGCACGACGCGGTCCCATTCGAGCTCGGCCGCGTCGTTGATCGTCTCGCTGGCGCCGAGCGCGCGGGCACGCGCCAGCTTCTCATCCGACGACGACGTCACGATCACCCGGGCGCCGGCTGCGTGGGCGAACTGCAGCGCGAACACCGACACGCCGCCGGTGCCCAGCAAGAGCACGGTCTGCCCCGGCGCGACCCGCCCGGCGTCGAACAGCGCGGACCAAGCGGTGAGGCCGGCGCAGGGCAGGCACGCCGCTTCCTCGAACGACAGGTGCGCGGGGATGCTAACCACGCCGTCCTCGGGCAGCAGCACGTGCTCGGCCAGTACGCCATCAAGCGCGCCGCCCAGCGCTGTCGCCTGCACGCCCTCGCCGACTGCAGTCACCTCGCCCGCGCCGTCCGAAAGCGGCACCGTGTCGCGCCCGACCGCGCCGCCGAAGTAGCGCCCAGACGCGACGCCGAGATCGCGGAAGTTCATCGACCACGCCCGCATCGCCACCAGCACCTGGCCGTAGCCCGGCGCCGGTGTGTTCACCTGCTCGAGCCGCAGCGCGTCGGCGCCACCCGTGGCGCCCGCCGGCACGACCCAGCGCCGCGTGCTCACGAGCGGTGCGCCGGGTCGAACAGCGCCTCCATCGGCAGCCAGGGGCCGAAGGTGACGAGCCTGTAGTCGAGCAGGCCAGCCTGGATCATGGGAAACTTGGCTAGCTCGGCCTCGACCTCGGCGTGGGACGCCGCTTCGAACACCAGGCTGACGGCGATCGGCTCGGGCTGGAAGTGGAGTTCGCGGATGGTGCCGGCTTTGTAGGCGGCCCAGACCGCTTTCTCCTCGGCGACGACGTGCGGCTGGAAGTCGGCCGGCCCTTTGCCGGAAGCCGGGGTGAGCAGGGCGAGGATCTTCATCGCCTATTTCCTTTGGGGTGCGGGTTCAGGCGTCGACGGCAATGCCGAGCTCGCGGGCCACGCCGTCGGCGTTCTTGGCAATCAGGTCGGGCACGCCGGCGACCGGCACCCACCCGGGATGCCGCCGCTCGGTCTCGGCCACGACCGATCGGCGAGCCTCGGCCGTGAGTCGCCCGCCACGTCCGACCTCCAGGACGGACGCGCGGAAACGGCTGAAGTAGTCACGCTCCGCGGCGACGAGGACGGAGAGCGATCCCTCGGCGCCATGGCCGGGATGCACGGTCGTGTCGGTCGGGAGCAGCGCCGCCAGGGCGTCGAGCTGGACCAGCCACTGCCCCGTGTGCCCTTCGAGCAGCCATGGCGTCATGCCGTTCGCGACCACGTCGCCCACAAAGGCGATGTTCTGGTCAGGCAGGGTGAACACGCAGGCGGCGACGGTCTCGCCGGCCCCGAGTTCAGTGTTGGCGAACTTCAGTCCGGCAATCGTGTGCTCGCCCAGGTCGGGGATCACGGTCGTGACCTCAGTCATCGTCGCTGCGAAGTCTTCCCCTGATAAGGAGCGGGTCAGCGCATAAAGGCCGCCCTCGTCGGTCCGCATCACCTCAGCCGTGCGCGCGGTGGCCAGGACGGGTGCATCCGGGAAAGCAGTCCTCAGCGCGGGTAGACCGCCGACGTGATCGGGGTGGGGATGGGTCAGCAGGATCGCGCGGACTGGCTTGCCGAGTGCCGCAACGGCGCTTGCGGCCTCCGTCGCTTGGCTGAGCTGGCGTTGGGCATCGACCATGATGACGCCGTCCGGTCCCTCGATCCACCACGTGTTCACCGATCCCAGCCCGGGCGATGCGTGACGGCCGATAGGGTGCGTGACTTTCCCAGGCGTAGCAGCGACCTGCGCCATGGTCGTCTCCTCGTTGCGTACACGGGACATGATGCGCCGTTGTGGACGACGGTAGCGCCGCCGTGGTCAGGTCGGCGTTGCCATCAAGGCCACACCGTCCGATGCAGACCCTGCTCAACCTACTCGCCTTCGTTCGTGTTGCCGACGCCGGGTCGTTTGCCGAGGCGGCACGCCGGGCGGGGACGACCACCTCGGCGATGTCCAAGGCAGTCGCGCAGTTCGAGCGGGCGCACAGGGTGAAGCTGCTGCATCGGACCACGCACGCGCTCTCGCCCACGCCCGAGGGCGAGCGGCTGATCGAGAGTGCGCGCGACCTGCTGCGGGACGCCGCCCGGCTGGAGGCGTCGCTGGCCGAGGCGAGCGGGCGCAGCGCGATTGGCCGGGTCCGCATCAGCGCACCAGGGGCCTTCGCCCGCGCCTGCCTGTTGCCGATGTTGCCCCGACTGTTGCACGAGCATCCCGGCATCGACGTCGAGATCAGCTTCGACGACGCCCTGGTCGAGCTCGGCGCCGAGGGCTTCGACCTCGCGATCCGCACCGGCGACCTCGCCGGCCAGCCAGGCCTGATCGCGCGTCGGCTCGTGACCTATCCGATGGTGCTCTGCGCCGCGCCCGACTACCTTGCGCGGCGGGGGACGCCGGTTTCGGCCGCCGAGCTCGAACGCCACGACCTGATCGGCTTCCGCAACCGTACGACCGGGACGGTGATGCCTTGGCTGTTCGCGACGCCGCAGGGTGGCGTGATCCGACACGCACCCCGAACCCGGCTCGTTGTGGATGACGGCACTGCCGGATGGGTGATGGTCCGCGACGGGCTCGGCCTGAGCTGGGCGCCCAACTGGCTGGGGCTGGACGACTTGCGCAATGGCCGCGTGGTCGAGGTCATGCGCCCAGCTCGGGTTCCGGAGATCGCAGTGTCCGCCATTCGGCTCGACCGCCGCCTGACCCCGCAGCGCATCGAGACCGTGCTCGCTTGCATCGAGGAAGAGGCCCTGAACTGGGTCGAAGAGAGGGACATCCAGGCCGTGCCTCCTTAACGTACGAGGCTGCAGAGCCTCTCTCGGAACGCTCTCCAGTGGCAACCTGGAAGACCTTGAGCAGCACGGCGAAGCCCAGGCGCGTTGGGCCACTCTTGTTGCCGAGCAGCGCGCGATCGGCCGCACGCAGCGCCCAGCGGCCATCGGCGTCCCCGGTCTGCCCGCTCTTCAATGCAGCCTCTCGCGATCGCGCAGGTCAGGACGGCATCTCGGCCAAGTCAGCCGGCGCGGCGGCTCAGCCCGAAGGCCGCGAGCGCCGCGGCGAGCAGGCCGGCGGTGGCCCAGTGCAGCCTGGAGGCCGGCAGCCCGTGGGCGACCAGCACGCCGCCGAGCGCCGCACCTAAGGCGGAGCCGAGATAGATGGTTGAGTTGTTGAGCGCGATCACCAGCGGTCCGTTCTGCGGCTCGATGGCGAGCAGCCTGCTCTGCTGCGGTGCGAAGGTCGCCCAACCGGTGAGGGACCAAGCCACCAGCGCCGCGCCGAGCGTGACAGGGCTGGCCGCGGTCAGCCCAAGCAGCGCCTGGTTGGTTGCAGCGACGGCAAGGCAGGCGATGATGGGCCAGGTTGCGCCGAACTGGTCGGCCATGCGCCCTCCGAACTGGCTGCCCGCGAGGCCGCCTAGGCCATAGACCAGGAATAGGACGACGACCGCGTCCGGCGCGTGCCGCTCGGCCAGCGCCGCGCCAAGGTAGGTGTATCTGGTGAAGTTGGCCGTGCACCACAGCAGGCTCGGCAGCAGGGCGAGTAGCACGCGTGGGCGGGAGAGCGGGGCGAAGCGCGCGGCAAGACCCACCGGAGCCGCCTCGGCCGGGGCGCCGCGCGGCGGGCTGGACAGCAGCACCGCGGCCGCAACGGCCGAGAGCAGGGCGACGAACCAGAAGGTGGCGTGCCAGCCCAGGCGTTGGCCGAGAAAGGCGCCGAACGGCACGCCAAGCGCCGCGGAGGCCGTCAGCCCGAGGGCGACGGCGGCGAGCGCCGATCCTGTGCGCTCGGGCCGCGCTAGCCCGGTGGCGAGGGCGTAGGCCGTGGGCGTATAGAGCGCGGCGGCGACGCCGGCCAGCACGCGGGCGGCAATCAGCACCGCGTAGGTGGGCGCCAACGCGCATAGGGCGTTGGCAAGCGCGAACAGGCCGAGCGCGAGGGTCACGGTCCGCTCCCGCGCCAGCCGGGACGTCAGCGCCGTGAGCATGGGGGCGCCGAGCGCGTAGGTGAGCGCGTAGGCCGTGACCACCTGGCCGGCAGCGTCCAGCCCGACGCCGAGGTCGGCGGCGAGCCGGGGCAGAATACCTGAGATGACGAAGGCATCGGTGCCGATCGCGAAGGTGCCCAGCGCCAGCAGCCACACGCGCGGATCGAAGGCGCTCCCTGCGGCGGCAGTGGTGCGCCTGGCCGTCGCGCTCACCGCGCTAGTTCCTCAATCGCGTCCAGGTTCTCCGTCACGGTGCTCATGCGAAAGGGAGACTCGCGAAGAACGCCCCCACGTCGGCGGCAAAAGGCTCCGGTGTTTCCAGGAACGGAAAATGCCCGCCCCGCTCCGGCCGGGTCTCGCGCACCAAGTTGTAGCTCCGCTCCATCGCCGGCCGCAGCGGTTTGGCGATGACGAACTCCTTGGGTGCTAGGTAGGCCGCCGTGGGTGCAGCGATGCGGGTGCCGGGATGGAACTTCAGGCCTGCATCGCGCAGCGCACGGTAATGCCAGAAGCCACTGCCCATGCTGTCCGTGGCGAGATAGATAACCGTCTCGGTCAGCACCGCGTCCATACCACCGGCCGCGTCCACGCCGCCGTCGGTCCAAGCGTTAAACTTCTCCGCGATCCACGCCGCGGCGCCCAGCGGGCTGTCGGTCAGCGCAAGGCTGACCATGTCTGGCTTGTCGGCTTGCAGGCGGAAGTAGTCGAACTCGCGCGCCATGAATTCCTGACCCGCCTTGAGCCAGGCCTGCTCCTCGGCGTCGGGGCGATCCGTCGGGATGACGGGCACGAGGTTGAGATGCAAGCCGGCGACGCTCTCGGGGTAGCGGCCAGCGACATAGGCCGAGACGACACCCCCGTGGTCGCCGCCCTGCACGCCGAAGCGCTGGTAGCCCAGGGTGTCCGCCATCAGCGCACGCCACAGCCGCGCCACTTCGGCCGGCCCCTGCGGCCATACGGGCTTGGCCGAGAAGCCGTAGCCGGGGATGGAGGGCAGCACGAGGGTGAGCGCGTCCTCTGGCCGGCCGCCAAAGCGCGCGGGGTCGGTCAGCCGGTCCACAACGGGCAATAGCGAGGCGGGCGAGTAGGGCCAACCGTGGGTCATCAGCACCGGCTTCGGTGCCGGGCCGCGGCCCGGGACGTGGTAGAAGTGGACCGTCTGGCCTTCGACCGAAGCCAGGAACTGCAGGTGAGCGTTGAGCCGTGCCTCAGTCGCGCGCCAGTCGAAGCCAATCAGCCAATGTGCCTGGAGGCGACGGATGAAGGCCGCGTCGAGCCCGGTCTGCCAGGTGCCGTCCGGCATGGGCGTGGGCAGGCGCGCGTCGCGCACGCGGACGGCGATGCGGTCCAGCTCGGCCTGCGGCACGGCGACGGCGAAGGGTTGGGGAACGGCGGGCTGCGCCATGGCGGAGAGACCTCTTGCCGCAGCGAGGGTCACGCCGCTAGCGAGGAGGCCGCGGCGGCTGACGCTTGCCGTTGGAGCGGTCGGCATCACAGCGTCGCCTTCCCGGCTTCCGGCACCGCGGCCGGATGCACACTGACGCTGCCCACGAAGGCGTCCAAGATCACGAGCGGGTTGGAGTACTCCAGGTATTCCACGATCCTGCCGTCCCGCACCCGCAGCAGGTTGTTGTAGCTGTTGCGGTAGACGCGGCCGTCTTTCGTCTGCATGTCGCCACGAAAGCGCGCCAGCACCCAGCCCGGCTCCTCCACCGCGCGCACCCATAGGTCGAGCAGGTCGCGGCGCGCGAGCGCGCTCATCACGTTGCGCCAGAATGCTCGGACGGTGTCGCCGCCCTCCATGCGCGGCGGCGCGGTTTCGGGCGGCACGGGCGGCACCGAGAACACCGTCTCCATGGTGGCGTCTTCGGCCCAGTGGGCGACGAGCCGGTCGGCGTCACCCTGCACCCAGGCCTCGTAGAAGTCGCGCACCACAGAGGCTGGGTCGGGGA
>JAVHMZ010542818.1:0-13447 GCA_034782995.1 Amazona versicolor
GCCAGTTACCTGCGATGGTATCAAAGATTGAAAATTTAGTACTCTTGAGACCTTTTAAAGCTCAAAGTGTTTATAGTCTTATAAAGAGAGTTGCAGTCGAACGCTTTTAATCCTCAGACGGCATCGGTCTTGCTTATCGAAGACGACCTGGAGCTGGCGTCCATGATCGCCGAGTACCTGGTGCGCGAAAAACTGTCCGTCGCTATGGCGCACACGGGTATGGCCGGCCTCAAACTAGCCGGGGACGGGGTGTACGACCTGATCATCCTCGATGTGATGCTGCCAGGCGGCGATGGTTTCGACGTTCTGCACAATTTGCGGCGCCGCAGCTCCGTACCCGTGATCATGTTGACAGCTCGCGCGGGCGAAGAAGACAGAATTCGCGGGTTGAACGCCGGAGCGGACGATTACCTGGCCAAACCATTCAATCCGGCTGAGCTGACGGCCCGGATCACGGCCGTGCTGCGCCGCGTTGGCCGCGGTTCGCGGTTACAAACCGATCACGTTGAAGCGAATGGGGTTTCTTTGTATCCCAGTACTCGGGAGGTCTTTCTCGACCAGAGCCGCGTCGACCTGACGTCCATTGAATTCGACATTTTGGAGGTGCTGGTGCGCTCGGCAGGTCGCGTGGTGTCACGGGACGACCTGGCGCGGCTGCTCCATAATCGGCAAGCCCTCCCTAACGAACGCGCGCTGGACGTTCATGTTAGCCACCTCCGCAAGAAACTGGGAGGACCGCACGATCTGATTCGCACGATCCGGGGTGCAGGCTACATGTTCCCTGCCGATCTGAATACCGCCGACCTTCAGGGCGACGAACGGCGGCATGCCCGGGCCGCTTCTGCGTGAGATCTTTATTCGGGCGTCTGACGGCCTACGCCCTGGCTACCGTAGCGGTTTGCCTGGTGGGCTTCGGCATCACCGACAATCTTCGTAGCTTCTCCTCGTCCCCCAACGATTTTCTGTCGCGTTTTCTCACTTACCAACTTGTCGAAGCACGACACGCGTATGAAGCAGGCGGAAAGTCGGGGGTCGGGCGCTTTTTTGATCGACTCCGGCACAACTTTCCTGGCGAATACGCTCTACTCGATCGTGACGGACATGACGTCATGACGGCCGAGGACCGCTCCGACGATGTTCGGAGCACGCGCGTACCGCAGATGTGGCGTGGCGGCCACGACAAGCTCGGCGTGATCTGGCCTTCGGCGGACCGGCATTACTTTTTAGCGGCCGACGCCGTGTTTCCCAATGGTCCTCCCCGCCCGGTGCCCTACTATTTCTGGGTGCTGATTGCGGCTGTAGGCTTCTGTATCATTCCCGCGCTGCAGATTGTGTCGCCATTGAGAGCGCTCACCCACGCCGTGGAGAAATTCGGCAGCAACACTCTCGACGTGCGTGTAGATGTGGGGCGGGAAGGTTTCCGAGGACGCGATGAAATTGCGCGGCTCGGACGCGCCTTCAACCGCATGGCAGACCGCGTGCAGTCGCTGTGGCTGGCGGAACGGCGATTGCTACTGGATGTGTCCCATGAGCTGCGATCACCCCTGGCGCGACTCAAATTCGCAGTGCAGTTGGCACGTTCTAACCCGGATGTCCACAACTCTCTGAACCGTATCGAGCGTGACGTCGATCGCTTAACCGTACTAGTGGCGGAACTGCTGGAGGTAACGAAGGCGGAGAGCGAAGGCGTGCTTCCCTCAAAGGCAGATATTCGCTTGGATGCGCTGGTATCGGACGTAGTCGAGAGCGCGTCGCTGGAATGCGAAATGCGCCGCTGCACGATCCAGGCCGACCGGTTGTCAGACGTAATGGTGCGAGGCGACCGTGAGCTATTGTTCCGCGCACTGGAGAATGTGTTGCGGAACTCCATACGCTTTTCACCCGAACGGGGCATCGTGGAACTTGCAATTGAACCCGTGTCGGCGACTGAAGTGTCACTGTCTGTCCGCGACCACGGTCCGGGAGTACCCTCCTGGGCGCTTCCTTCCCTGTTCCGTCCCTTTTACCGCGTGGATAATGATCGCAACCGCAGTTCGGGAGGTTACGGATTGGGCCTCTCAATTGCCCAGCGCGCGATTCAGATGCATGGAGGACGCATCGACGCTGCAAACGCGTCCCCTGGATTACGTGTGAGCTTAATTTTGCCTACGGCGCAACAGTGGGCGAAGGGCGATGACAGTCAGTCGCCACCCACAACAGGGCCCGACGGCCATCCCATAATGGAGGAATGCAAGACGTCTTAACCATCGCCGGCCGCGTTTTTCACAGCCGTCTTTTTGTAGGCACTGGGAAGTATCGAAGCAAAGCCCTTATGGCGCGTTGCCACGAGGCGTCCGGGACCGAGATGGTAACCCTGGCTGTCCGTCGCGTTAACTTGCACGACCGGACGCAAGAGTCAGAATTAGACTACATCGACCGTAACAAGATCCACATCCTCCCGAATACCGCAGCTTGTTACACCGCCGAGGAAGCAATCCGGACAGCGCGCTTGGCCCAGGAAGCTGGACTTTCCAACTGGGTCAAGCTGGAAGTGATTGGTGACGCCAAGACTTTGTTGCCCGACAACCAGGCTCTTCTGGAAGCAACGCGGGTGTTGGTGAAGGAAGGCTTTGTAGTGCTGCCCTACACCAACGATGACCTGGTAAACGCGCGAAAACTCGTGGATGCTGGAGCGGCAGCCGTCATGCCTTTAGGTGCGCCCATCGGCTCGGGTCTGGGTATTCAGAATCTCACAAGCCTGAAGATCCTGCGCGAAGCGATTACGGCAGTGCCGCTAATTGTGGACGCCGGCGTGGGCACGGCATCTGACGCCGCAGTGGCGTTGGAGTTGGGCTACGATGGCGTTCTGCTGAACACAGCGGTCGCCGAGGCCCAAGACTCGATCGTGATGGCTCGGGCAATGCGATTGGCAGTGGAAGCGGGTCGAGCGGCTTTCTTGGCGGGACGCATGCCGCGCCGTGAATACGCCGTTCCTAGCAGCCCAATTCTCGGCGCAATCGCTTCCTAAACTTCATAGGAGTACTGGGACGCTCTGTTGCTCCAGCCATGAAAAAAGGGCTGGCGCTTGTCAGCACCAGCCCGAAAGTTTGGGTTGGAGGAGAAACCTGACAGAAATCACAAACAGAGCGACCGGCAACGAGGGAAATCCACCCGCTATCGGCAAGAGCTAAATCACTGCAGCGCTTACACTTTCTAATCAGCGCTTACGTCTAACCGGGACGAGGATTAACTTTCTTTCAGTATGCGAGTAGCCCGTACTCGTGTCAAGGGGTAATTACTTCCTTCTGCACTTTCGCGGTTTTTTCGAGACTTGGGCGCGCGGAGCTCCACTTCCATCTACGGGTGATGCCTCGCGAACCGCTGTTTGTACCTGCTCTGCTGCTTTGTGGCGGCATTGCCGCTGGCCATTCCGGCCTGCTTTCTATTGGGTCGACAGCGTGGCCAGTCGCCGCAGCCGCGGTGTTGCTCCTCGCTGCTTGGGCGATCCGTAATCTCCCGCTCATTTCGCGAGCTGCCCTCTACACCGCATTCTTCGCCGCCGGGCTGGGCATGCAGCATCTTAATCGGCGCGTACACACCCCGAAACTGGACGTCGGCGACGGTGAAGTCGCAATACTCACCGGCTGCGTCGCCAATCCGCCTGTCTTTTCGCCCGACAGGGCCCGTTTCACGCTGGAATTGAAGCCCGGCGCAAGGGCTCAAGTAAGCGTGAATCTGCGCGACTGGCCATCACTGCCGCTTCATTACGGGCAAATGGCGGAGGTTACGGCTAAGATCCGGCGACCGCGGAATTTTGGTAATCCTGGCGCATTCGATTACGCTGCCTACCTGGCTGGACAAGACGTTTTCTGGACCGCCTCAGTGGGACACCCGGAAGACGTTCGCCTGCTGCGAGGGACGTGCGGGAATCGCGCGACCGCTGCGGTTTTCGCAGTCCGAGGTTGGGCTCTCGATCGCCTCCGCTCCTTGTACCCGAACGACCCACATACCTCCGCGCTGCTCGCAGCCACCCTGCTGGGCGAAACATCGGGCGTCGAAAAGCGCTGGACCAATGACTTCCGCGTCACCGGCACATTCCACGCTTTGGTGATTTCCGGTCAGCATGTGTCGGTGCTGGCGGGGACACTGCTGGCCCTTCTGGCCTTGCTAGGCATGCGACGCCTGCACGCCCTTGCCCTCGCAGCCGTTGCTTGCTGGGGGTATGCCGTCGTTTCGGGCTTCACAGCGCCGGTGGTGCGTGCCGCGGGCGCATTCACGCTGTTCCTGGTTGCCGGATTCATCTTCCGTCGTATGCGGGTGCTAAATGTGCTGGCGTTGGTGGCGCTCATCTTTCTGCTCCTTGTGCCTTCGGAGCTATTCGATCCCAGCTTTCAGCTCTCTTTCCTCTCCGCTCTCGCGATTGCCCTTTTCGCTGTACCGCTGATCGAGCGCACCACGGGTCCGATGCGTCAGTCGGTCAAACGCTTTGAACAGCCCGGCTATGGCACACAGCTTGATTGGCGTGCGGCGGCATGGCGCGTGGAGTGGCGCTTATTCGCTGAGACCATCCGTCTATGGACCGGCCTCAGCGAGCGGGTAATCCACGTCATGCTGCCTGCAGGCGTTTGGCTTGCGGCCTTTGTGGCCGAAGCAGTGGCAATCTCCGCGTGCGTGCAGTTCGGCTTGGCGCTACCGATGATCAGCTACTTTCACCGCTTGTCGATTACTGGTCTGACTGCCAACGTCCTGGTGATTCCGCTGCTGAGCGGCGTTGTCCCTTTGGGCTTCCTGGCTATTGCAACTACCTGGCCGCCAATGGCCTGGGCAACCAAGCTGCTGCTCGAGATGTCGGAGGCAGTGGCGTCCTTTCACGCCAGCTTCGAACCGGCGTATCGTATCGCCGCCATTCCTGTCGTCCTCGCCGTAGGCTTTGCGGCTTCGTTAATCGCCCTGGCTTGGGTGGCACGCAAAGCTGCGCGTTGGAGTCCCTTACCGCTCGCGATGTCGCTTCTGCTATTTGCCCTCATCTGCTGGCAACCGTGGCAGCCGGAATTGGCGAGCGGGCGGCTGGAGGTTACTGCCATTGACGTCGGGCAAGGAGACAGCATCCTGGTGTCGTTCCCCGACGGCGAAACTATGCTGGTGGACGCAGGCGGCTTTCCTGGCTTCGGCAATATGCGCGTAAAGCCACAGATGGATATTGGCGAGGACGTTGTCTCGCCTTATCTGTGGAGCCGCCGCATACACCGGCTGGATTATGCCGTGCTTAGTCATGGTCACTCCGACCACATGGGAGGCTTGCCTGCCATTCTCGACAATTTTCATCCGAAAGCCTTATGGGTAGGCGCCGAGCCGGTGACTGACGCCTGGAACGACGTAGCAAGGCACGCGGCGGCGGATGGCACTCGCATCGAATACATGCATCGCGGCAATGCGGACAGGCACTTTGGGTCGGCGATCGTGCGAGTCCTTGCCCCCGCTTCCGATTACGTTGGCGGCGAAAGCCCGCATAACAACGACTCGCTTGTGCTGGAGATCACTTACGGTTCGCAGCGCATCCTGCTAACAGGCGACGCGGAACAGCTGGTCGAAAACGAGCTGGTGGCATCTGGCAGCCTGCACCCGGTGACCCTTTTGAAAGTCGGGCATCACGGTAGCAAGACAAGCTCATCCGCCGATTTTCTGGCCGCTTTACAGCCTCACTATGCCTTTATCTCGGACGGTTATATGAACAACTTCCACCATCCGCATCCAAGTGTCATGGAGCGCTTGAACGAGCAGCATGTCAAGGTGTTTCGAACCGACCTTGGGGGACAGGCACGTTACGTCACAGACGGCACAACAGCAACCGTGAGCAGCTACTGGCCCTCCCGGTGACGCCACAGATCGGGCCGAAAGCACTCCATGGCGACCCTCATACGGGATTGCCAGGGTAGGGTGCGTGAATCTCTCCTGAGTGATTTATTCTAACCCTGGCTTATGGCAGCAGGCGCTAAGGTCGAGACGTCTGCGCGTCAGGAGAGGACGGCATGCGAGAGGTCGCTGCCCTTCTGGTTGAAGGTACTCCGAGGGCGTCGAGCAGGCGTTCACTAGCATCACTAATTTCCAAGACCGCTTGATCGAAAGCTGTCTGATTCGCCTTGGAAGGTTTATGCATGCCAGAAATTTTCCGCACAAACTGCAATGCGGCGCTTACCATCTCGTCCTTAGTTGCCGATTCGTCAGGTTTCCGCAGTACTTTAATACTTCTGCACATCAGGTTCAGCTTCGCATTCTCGAACCGGAGAGTAGCGGCCAGTGCGGCCTCGACCAGTGATACTACCGAACGAAGCCGAGTTTGCGAAGATCGTCCTGCGGGGACGGCTCGTTAAATTGCGCCTGAGCAAACGTCTGCTTCACTTGGCCATCTTGCAGCGCGACTCCGAATGGTGGATCTACGAAGTGAAAATTCTGCCTCAGCTCCGTGGCTTGCGTGCTAGTAGCGGCATGCAGATGCGTGTCGGAAAGAAAGTCCGGCGCAAACTGAGGATTGACTGTGGGAATGCCCACAATGCGAGTATCGTCCCAGGGCATCTTGGACATGAACTTGGCTGCCGCGAGGCAGTGAGAACACATCGGATCGTAGAAGAACAAAAAGACCTTGCCTTGCGCTAAGTTGGTGGGCTTTCCATCCACCGTAATAGGCACCGGGATCTGGGCCTTACTGCGCAATTGTGCATTGACGCCAAGGCTGGCCAGCCCCAGTACTGCCAACATCGCGAAGGCCTGCAAAGGTACTCGCAGGGATGCCGGCCGACGCGACCAGGCTACAGCGATAACACCCAAGCCCAGCATGACGGCATCGGAAATGAAGAATCCAGGTCCGACCGAGCGCTTGATGATCGGAAAGCAACTGCATTCATGGCCGACCAGTTTCTGGTAATAGAACGCGATCCACCCGATAAAGAAGAGGAGAAGAGCCGAGCCCAACACGCCACCCCATCGGCGGTAAGCCGGCCAGAGCAGAAGCACGGCGGCCAGCAGCTCAAGCGATCCTAGGGCCACCGCGCCTGCGGTTCCCCAGCCTCCCGGAACTTGAGCCTGCTCCAGCAGTTCTCCTGTTTGAAATGGCTGCAAAAGCTTCCAGCCGCCCGAGATCAGATATATGAGAGCCAGCAAGGTGCCTGCTACAGCCGCTGCTGTTTGCTTCCAGGTCGCCTGATTCATGCGAATACTTCAATTGTATTCTTAAATTCTTGAGCCCCCGTAAATTACTAGTTCTCCTCTCGGTTCTGACGGTACCGTGTTTGAGCAGCCGAACAGTTTCGGATCGGGATGTTGCGAAGATCACGAAATCGGCCATCCTGATCGACACGCATAATGACATTCCGAGCTTCACGATCAAAGGCACCGACATTGCAAGGGCGCCACAGAATCACACCGACATCCCGCGCCTGAAGGCAGGCGGCGTGGGTGCGATCTTCTTTTCGGTTTACGTATCGAAGGATTATGTGAACGGCAATCATTCGGCGAACCGTGCGCTGGAGATGATCGACACCGTAAAGCAGGACATACTAGCCCGCTATCCCGAAACGTTCAAACCAGCCTACAAGGCTCGCGATATCGAGCAGGCTCACGCGCACGGCAAGATCGCGGGACTGATGGGCTTAGAGGGCGGCCACGCGCTGGAGGACAGTCCGCGGGTGCTGCGCGACTTTTACCGGCTCGGGATCCGTTACGTCACTCTGACCCACACGAACACCAACAATTGGGCGGACTCTTCCGGCGATATCGATCAGCCGGGAGTGCAGCGCCACAACGGTCTGACACCGCTCGGAAAAGATCTCGTGCGCGAGATGAATCGTCTGGGCATGCTCGTCGATATCTCGCACGTGGCAGACAAGACCTTCTACGACGCCCTTCAGGTGAGTACCGCGCCGCTCATCGCGTCGCACTCGGCATGCCGCGCCGTGACCGATGTGCCGCGTAACATGACGGACGATATGATTCGAGCTCTGGCGCAAAAGGGTGGTGTAATCCAGGTCAACTTCTTTTGTAAGTTCATTACGCGCAAGCCCGACAGTTCCGCTTCTCTTGATGATGTTGTCGCTCACATCGACCACATCCGGCAAATTGCAGGCATCGACGCTATCGGGATCGGGACTGACTTCGACGGAATCACCTGCGTTCCGGCAGGTTTGGAAGATGTCAGCAAATTCCCTACTCTCACGCGAGCCCTGCTCGAACACGGTTACAGTGCGGGCGACATACGAAAAATATATGGGCTGAATACGCTGCGGCTGATGCGCACAGTCGAGAAAGTAGCAAGCCAGATGCATACAAGCTCGAAATGAGTGAGAATCGGATGGTGAATAATGCTCCGGACCTCGCTGTCTATCGCGAAAAGCTACACGATGGCGTTAGACGTTTTCGCACAGAAGTTTATCCGCCTAATCGCGAGAAGTATCGGATCGCTGCCGAACGAGCGCAGCAGCCTCACACGCTTGTAATAACTTGCGCGGACTCCCGGGTAGACCCCGAGCTGGTAACGCAGTCGGGTCCGGGCGATATCTTTGTCGCGCGTAATATCGGCAATCTGGTGCCACCTTATGGTGTGCAAATAGGAGGGGTGTCGGCTGTGATTGAGTACGCATCCTTAGCGCTCGGCGTTAGCCAGATGGTCGTCTGCGGTCACTCAGGCTGCGGTGCAATGAAGGGCCTCCTGGCTCGTCACGAATTGACCACTATGCCTACGGTCGATTCATGGCTGCGTAATGCGGAAGCAGCGCTGAGCGTCGTGAAGGCGGGGCGCAGTGGGGCGGACGGACCTGGGACGTTGCCGACTCTTATACGCGAAAACGTCTTACTGCAGTTGAACCACTTGCGCACACATCCCTCGGTGGCGTCGCGTGTGGCGGAAGGCAAACTGGCAGTTTATGGCTGGGTCTACGACATCGCTGATGGACGGATTGAGGAGTACGATCCGGCTCGCAATACCTTTGTCGCAATCAACTAGATACAGCGAACGGAAAGAAGCCCGCATGACGCCACGGACCACCTTCGTACCACCAGAGATCCACGCCTAACCCAGTGACAACAGAAGGCCGGAAGTTCCCTTGCAAAATTGCCATCAAAACAGCGGCCTCCTTGGCCGTGACTTTGTTCTGCACAGTAATGTGCGGACGAAACGGCTGTGAGTCCTGGCGCTTGAGATAGCTGTTCCACCTGAGACGGAGGCGCTCGCGAAAAGATTGCAGCGAGGCGGATGCAACCGAAAAGGCCACACCGCGACCTAGACTGCGAAGCGCCTCAACGCGCACGGCCATTGCCGGCTCGTCATAGCATTCATCGCGAAGCGCAGATGCCAGCAAATCAAGTTCGTGCCCTGGCAGATTGTGAAAGAGCGTGACGTGAGCCTGGAGATAGTTCAAGTGCGATGGGAAGTAGCGCTCCCGAAGAGAGGTAAAGTAAGCGGCTGACTCCGTATCAAGCCGCAAGGTCAGAATGAGTGGCCGGACAGAGCCAGGATCTACGCTGCCCGCCACTTGATATTGCAGCCAAGACTGGGCTTCTGATCCGAACTCACCGGTTTACCGGCAAGGACGGCGTCAAGTGCTGCGCGTAGATCGCGACCGGTGATCGGAAGATCGTTGCCGCGCCGACTGTCGTCTAGTTGACCTCGGTACACCAATCGATGGGTCTCGTCAAACAGGTAAAACTCGGGCGTGCAAGCAGCATCAAAGGCTCGTGCTACTGCCTGCGTCTCGTCGTAGCAGTATGGGAAGTTGAAGGCGAGTTCCGCAGCCATTTCGCGCAAGCTGGGCGGGGCGTCATCTGGGTACGCCTCCGCGTCGTTTGATGAAATGGCGACCATCCCCACTTGTTTGTCCACGTAGTCCCTTCCAATACGTGCGATCTCCTGCTGCACGTGCTTCACAAATGGGCAGTGCCGACAGATAAACATGACCAACAGCGGCTTGCCGGCAAATTGCTCCAGACTAATCGCCTCACTGGTTGTTACGTCAGGGAGAGAAAACGAAGGAACAGTCGTTCCAATCGCCAACATGTTGGATTCGGTACGTGCCATAGCGGGTCTGAATCCACGGTAGCGTAAAACAAGAATTGCACTGACAAGATAGAAGAAGGGCAAGGAAGATATTTCGCCGACCCGCAACCATGGAGCAGCTCAACTACGATCCGGGACTCACACAGCAATACACCAGCGGTCTCCGACGCGCGCTCAATCGCAATGGCGATTTCAATGTCCGGCGCCTCGGAAATACGTGGCGCGATTCGCATCCCTACTTGTACTTGATTAATGCATCTTGGACGCGCTTTTTCCTCATGGTCGGAGTCGCATTCATCCTGGTGAACGTACTGTTCGCCAGTACTTACGCGTGGATTGGTTTCGACCATCTGAAAGGAGCAGCTGCCGAAACGCCTTTTCTGCGCTTTCTGAATGCCTTCTTCTTCAGCGCGCACACGCTTACTACGGTGGGATACGGCAACATGTGGCCGGTAGGACCGCTTGCAAACACCGTGGCTGCACTGGAGTCACTATTGGGCGTACTTGCATTCGCTATCGCGACCGGATTGCTGTTTGGCCGCTTCGCGCGGCCGTCTGCGCGTATAGGCTTTAGTGCGGAAGCGCTTATTGCTCCGTACCAAGGAGCGCGAAGCCTCCAGTTCCGCATCGTGAACCGCCGCTCCAACAATCTGATCGAAGTAGAGGCACGCCTTCTCTTAATGAGGGTGGAGAACTGCGACGGTAAGCTGCAGCGCCGCTTTGCGCCGCTCTCACTAGAACGTCCTTCTGTGTTGTTCCTTCCGCTGACCTGGGTTGTTGTGCATCCAATTAACGCTGACAGCCCCCTTTCGCGACTCTCAGCAGCGGACTTGGAACGCGAGCAGGCCGAGCTCCTCGTGATGATCACAGCGTTCGACGAGTCGTTTGGTCAGAATGTACATATCCGCTACTCCTATCGATACGACGAGATCATATGGGGGGCAAGGTTTGAGCAAGCTTTCGAGGTGGCGCCGGACGGAAGATTGCATCTGGATATAAGCCGAGTGAGTGAGTACCGGCCGGAGCCGTTACCTGAAGAAGAGAAGGATCTGCTGGATAGCGGCAAAGAAGCTGGGTCGGCAACCGACAAGTCTGCTCCGCCCGTGATCGTCTAGGCGCTGCCCTACGATAGAGGCGTGACCGAGCAAGACTGTATCTTCTGCCGCATTGCCCGAGGCGAGATTCCGGCACGCGTCGTCTACAAGGATGCCGACGCGGTTGCATTTTTGGACAACTCGCCACTGTTTCCGGGGCACGTTCTCCTGTGCCCGGTGAAGCACTATGAGACTCTTACCGATCTACCCAGTCCGCTTGCAGGGCCGATGATGGAGATGACACAGTTGCTGGCAAGGGCGGTGGAGACGGCTGTGGATGCGGAGGGCACGTTCATCGCAGTGAACAATCATGTAAGCCAGACCGTACCGCATCTTCATATTCATGTAGTGCCCCGCCGTCGCCGCGATGGACTGCGCGGATTTTTCTGGCCGCGGCAGAACTACAAAGACGATGATGCTTGCGAAGCGGTACGAGACGCCATCACGCGCGAAATTCGAAAACTCCGCCCGGTTTACGATTGACGGTCAGTCGGTGCTGAGCGGCGTCGCTGAAAGAGAAAGCTGACTGATGATGCGTTCGCGGCCTTCGCAGCCGTGGCGCCGGGCACTATCGAGGGCAACTCCGTAGACCACTGTGCCAATGATGAACTCGATGGAGAGCACGGCCAACCCGGCCCAAGGGGAGCTGAAAGCCCAGCGCGCCAGGTAAGCTGCCCCAAGCAGCGCAAACATACCCGCAGCACACAGCAGGATCCAGGCTTGCATGCGGCCCCCTCCTTGTTTTCGAAGTGTTTGCTTGGGATCAAAAGGCCGGGGGGAGTGTACGGAGCTGAGATTCCCAACCGCCAAAAGGTATAAGGCTACCACTGCTACTGAAGCCACGGACTCGGCCACCTTAGTCGCAGCCACCGGCATGCGAACCAGCAGCACCAGTGCAAGCACAATGGCCGATTGCAACGCTAGCGCCAGCACGGCTGTAATGTTTTTTGCGAGCAGCACGCGCTCGAACCGCACGGGCGCCAAATAATACAGGGCAACCGCGCTGCGATCGAAGGCAAACACGTTCAGAATGAGCGCATCGCTGAGCAGCAACGTTCCGTACAGAGTAACTACGGCGAGGAAGTGCTCACGGATGAAGCTGTTTTGCGGGCCGTCCAGTTGGGCGTCGCGCACCTGGGCGGCAAATGAGAAGAAGAAGACAAAACTGAATAAGCATGCCATCCCGAACATGAGCCGCATTCGCGGCATCCGGGCCAGGCTCTTGATGTCTTTCGCGACGATAGTGCCAGACTCGCCGGGGATCAGACGCCCAAGGAGCTGCAGGCTTTGGGCCGCCAATTTCGAGGCCATGCGCTCCGAATGACCGCCGGGCCCCGCTGCCGTTCTTGGCAGATCGACGTCCTGCAGCAGGGCTCTTCGAAACAGAGTTCGCGCCAGAAGATAAAAGCCGGCGATGTAGAGCAAAAGAAGCAAATACTCCATAGGCTTGGCGATTCCCATGCTCATGTGGGCGACCTGGCCCCAAGGCAACCACTCGGAATTCGAAATCAACCGAAAGTACGGCCGGAGTTTGTAAGCGAGTCCAGTACGAAGGAGTATTTGGGGAATGAGACCGATGGCGAGCAAACCCACCGTGAGTAGCTCGCGAAAGCGGCTGCGCGGAAACGCCTGCAGCAAGACTTCGCGTAGAGCGAGTGAGCAAAATAGGTTCAGCGGGACATATAGAAGCAGCAGAAAAGGAAACGCGTGCGGAATGCGGACGTGGCGCTCTAGTCCAACGAATATACCGGCGAGAACCGGAAGCATCTCCGGAGCCGTCGATAGCCTTAGAACAGTTTCGATGGTAAACAGAGTCTCGCGGCTGAGCGGATAGACCAGCAACCTGCGAAGCTCCAGCGACCAGCCCGAGCTGAGCGTGAACAATGGTCCGACTTGCCAGAAGATCCAGACCCCCAGAAGAACCCCGGGTAGGCGCGCCGCGACACTACTGAACGGATAATGCGGGATGGCGATCGCTAGCAGCACGCCAATCCCGAGAGCAGTGCCGTACCAGAGCAAAGAAACCAGGGTCGCCAGAATCGACCCAATACTCCTCCGCGGCAGGTGATTGCGCGTAGTGCGTACCTGTGCAAGCCACAAAGCGCCAATCTGCTGTCGCGTCCCAGGCGATATCAGCTCAGTCCAGGCGTTCAGGAGAGCCACTCCAGCTTGTCACGGTAGCGCTCGCCACCTACCATGCGCACGAAAATCTCTTCCAGGCTTGCATTTTCCTCTGAAGCTTGCGCTCGCAGATCGGACATCGTGCCTGCCAGAACGACTTTGCCGCGGTTGATGATGGCGATTTCTGTGCACAATCGCTCCACAACAT
>JAVHMZ010542923.1:0-13434 GCA_034782995.1 Amazona versicolor
GGGGACACCGGCATGGTGGAACTGCTTCTTCGCGAGGGGGCCGACCCGGCTGCCCGGAATAGGGAGGGCCTCACGCCCGGTCAACTCGCCGCAAGATATAAGCATTCCCGCCACCAACAAGCGCTTGAGAACGCGGAATCCACGAGGGCCAAGTGATCAGACAGAAACTACTCTTCGCGATTGGAATTGTCTTTGCGGCAGACGCGCGCGGCCAGATTACTGAGCGGGTGATCCGCCCCGCAGCGGCGAAATCGGTAAATCTCCTCTTAAAGACTTCCGAAACATGGTTCGAGAAGCAAACCTGTCCCTCCTGCCACCACCAGGATCTGCCGATGATGGTCTTCGATCTTGCCCGCCGCAGGGGGTTTCCCGTCGACCGGATGACGTTGCAGAAAGTTGCGACCAAGAGCTTCACCACGTTTGGGGGACTGAAAAATTTCGATCTGGCGTTGCAGGGCTCGGACTACCTGAATCCGGTAAATAGCATTGGCGAACGCATGGTGACTGCCGCGTCCCTAGGCTTAGAGCAAACCGCATCTACCGGAGTGACCGCGCGTCTGATCGCCCGGCGTCAGCGCCCCGATGGCCATTGGACGGCGGGTGATGACATCCGGCCTCCGCAATCCTTCAGCACCTTCACAACAACTGTCAACGGGTTACGCGTCCTTCAACTGTTCCTTCTGGATGCAATGGCGGAGGAGCGGGACAGACGTGTTCGGTTGGCACAATCCTGGCTGGCACGAACTGCCCCTCTCGATACCGAGGATCGGGCCTATCAGTTATTCGGTCTTCATTGGGCGGGCAGCGACGCAGGATTGATCCGAAGCCTTCGCGATCGATTGCTTTCCGAGCAACGGCCGGATGGAGGTTGGGGCCAGATATCTAGTCGGGCGAGCGATGCATACGCAACCGGCGAGGTGCTAGCGGCGCTGTTGCAGGCAGCGGACACACCGGCATCTCATCCCGCGTACCAACGAGGTCTGCGTTATCTCTTGAAGACTCAGCATCCGGACGGCATGTGGTTTGTCGCCAGCCGGCTAAACGGACCCGGGATTTGGAGTCCACCTTACTTCGAGACGGGTTTGCCATTCGGTCATGATCAATTCGTTTCGGCGATGGGCACAAGTTGGGCGGCAGCGGCACTGCTGCTTGCCCTACCGGAATCTTCTAATTCGCCGGAAGCTCTCGACCTTTCAGCCGTAGAGCCAATGGACGTTCCCGCATGGGCGGAAACGTTGCTGTTCGGCAGTATTGCCGACACCCGCCGGCTGCTCGACACAGGTTGGGATGTGAACAGCGCTACGGCTTCGGGCACCACTGCCTTGATGATGGCTGCCCCGGATTACGAGAAAGCGTCGCTACTGATCGAACGCGGCGCAAATGTGCAGGCCAGGTCGAAAACGCGTTACACGGCCGTTATGATCGCCGCGAGCCATCACGCAACAGAGTCTGTCCGTCTCTTACTCGATCACGGAGCCGAAGCGAATCCGTCTAAAGCTCAGCCTCCACAGTTCGGCGCGAATCCGCTAATTCTGTCGGTTTACGGCGGAGACGTTGAGGCGATGCAAGCGTTGCGAAACAAGGGCGCGCCAGTGCAGTCAACGGTGCTGGCCGGTGGTCTTTTTCCAGTGACGCCGCTTAGTGTGGCGGTGATGCAAGGCGATGTGGCCATGATGGAAGCTCTCATTCGCGCAGGTACCCCGGTTGATGAGGTCGCGGCTCCCGACGACGGAGTGACCTCGCTGGGCTGGGCGGTAGTCAAGAACGACATGAAAATGGCCACATTCCTCATTTCGAGAGGGGCGGTTGTGAATCACATCGACAACATGGGCTACACGCCTCTGCTTTGGGCGGCGAGCATCGATTTTGGCGACAGCGCAATGTTGGAACTACTGCTTCGCGCGGGCGCGAATCGCGAGTCGAAAACCAAAGAAGGTTTGGACGCAATCCAGTTGGCCGCGAAATACAAGAACGAAAGGCATCGGAAGATTCTGGCCGGGTCGGAGCGGGCATCAGTTGCCGCACGTTAGCCAGCTGATCGGTTTATTTTTGAGCGTTCCGCTAATCGCTGAGCAGGTGCCACGAACCTGGGATTCGAAGTCACTCGCGGACTGGGCGACACCGCTTGCGTCAATTAACATTCGTCCCGGTCATTTCTCGGAAGAACAATATTATCGAGCGCCGGTCGACAACTATCGGACGTATCCGGTGTACCACCCCGACCGCGAGCCCGCCGGATACTGGGAAGCGCTCCAAGCCAAGAAGCCGGAGCCGCTAATCGACATTGCGAAGACGGGCCCCGCCTTCGATTGGCTTGCGGCGGGGAAGCGCGTGTGGGAAGAAATCGACGTGGCGTTCTTCCGGCTCTTCGACAAGGAATCGATATCGCTTGCAAGGTCTGCGGAGTATGTCCGGAAGAACGAGAAGCTCTTGGTGGTGCGGCCTGACGGCACTCTTGCTCAGCCACACGCGATTTTAGACAACGGGACCGCCGTATCCGGCGCCGGATTTTTCGGCCACAGAATTTCGGATTCGCTTCTCGACCGCATGGGCGACGAACTGCTTCGCATATCCTATTCAGGCGATAACCTTTCCGGATCGCTTTACCGCCAGTTCGGCGTGCCGTGGATTCGCGACGACATTCACGCTCGACTGAAGGCCATGCCGGAGCAAGAAATTAGCAAACTTTTCGCCGCGCAAATCGCCGGAGTTACGGACCGCCCGAACGGGAGCATCTTTTACGTCACGCAGGTTCCCGATCTGATCGGCATTCGTGACCGCAAATATATCGATCACACGGCGACGCATCGCCACCGGGACATTGGCGATCTAATGCGCTACGCGGCGCTGGTGGAGTATAGCGACTCGATGGATTTCGGCACTCATCGAATGCTGAGCGACGCCCAAAGAAAAGTAAGAATCCGATGGGCCGACGAAGTTTTGTTTGCACTGGCGCAATATATTTATTCGCTACAATCTCTGCCGAATCCAAACCCATCCGGCGGACTATCGGTGAAAGGCAAGGCGGTCTTCGACAAGGCGGGATGCACAGGGTGTCACACGCCTCCGCTTTACACGAATAATAAACTTACGCTGGCGCTCGGCTACGAGCCGCCCGCCAATCATCCGCTTCGAGAGGACATTTTGCCGATATCGGTTGGAACCGATTCGTCGCTCGCATTGAGGACTCGCAAAGGTACCGGGCTCTATAAGATTCCTTCTCTGAAAGGCGTTTGGTATCGAGGACTCTACGGCCACGAGGGTGCGGTGGCAAGCCTGGAAGACTGGCTTGGCTCCGCGCGCTTGCGGGACGACTACATTCCAACCGGTTTCAAGGGCGCTGGCGTCTCGACCCGCGCAATCAAAGGACATGAATTCGGGATCACGCTATCCCCCGACGAGAAGGCGGCGCTCATCGCCTTTCTCAAAACGCTTTAAGGCTTATTGCCGCTCGTCCAATTGACCACGACCGTCACAGGATCCGAACCGGCAGCCGACACCACAGAAGGAACTAGGAAACGTTTTCCGTCTTTCGTGACCTCGAAACGCGCGTCTGGTGTACGAATCCCAGATGCGAACAATGGCTGCGGCGATCCGTGTTGAAAGCCTGCGTCGAACGTCACATCGACTCCGGTAATTCGATAACCTGCGGCCAGGTATAAAATTTCTCTGCCGTCGCCCCGCCACTTCGGCCAAGTCCCGCCATTGTCGGAGATTTGCCATTTTCTCACCGAGCCCGGGTTCGGCTCCGCACTGGAAAATGCCTGAACGTAGATTTCGCTTCTGCCGGATTCGTCTGAAGCATACGCAATCCATTTGCTGTCAGGCGAGAGCGTCCCACACGACTCGTTATATTCCGAATGCAGAAACGAGACCGGTTTCTTGTCGCCGGAGAGCGGCAGCTTCCAGAGATCATATCCCGTCTTCTCGTTCATTTCCGAATAGACTATGAACCGGCCGTCTTTCGACCAATCACAAGGGCGCCGGTAGTCATCTACTTTGTTTAATGGCGGTAGAAGAGGAACTTCGTTCTCCGTTCCTGAGGAAGTCTTCAAATACAATCCTGCATCCAAGGACTCAAAGACAATGCGTTTCCTGTCGGGCGACCAGAGCGGGCTAACAGCGCCAAAGAAGGTCAGCCGCGAAGAGGTGCCGCGTACCACGGGAAGAAGCCAGATGTCGCTCACAAACCGCTCGGGATCGATTTCGTCAATCGCTATCGTTCGCTCGTCTTGCGAAAGTTGCGGGTCGAAGTGGAGACCGGGTTTGCCGACGGTGCCCAGGCGTTGGCCGGTCCGGTCAAACCAGGTGAGTTGGTCCCCGCGGTAGGGCGAAGTGATCAGCAGTATTCCATTTTCGGAGGACGAAAAGGATGCGTTAAGGTTGGCTGGGTTCCGCGTCAACTTACCAACGGGAGCCGGAAGGGCTTCTCCCCGAAGATTTAGATTGCCGGGGTCAAATTGCTGGGCCATCAAAACATCGCCTTTCGTAAACAACAAACAACCCTCCTTCCCTGGCGGTAAAGGCGCGTACTCGGCGTTAGATACGCTGTTTATCAAACGCCTACGTACATCGGGCGAATCGATGGACGCTACGAAGACGCCTCCGTTCTCCTTTTTCCGGCTGTGAATGGTGTAGAGGAAATGGCGTCCGTCGGGCAGAAATACGGGAAAATTGTGCGCGGTCTCTCCTCGAGAGGCGTCTAATTTTGTGAGCGGCTGAGCGTCGCCGCCTTTCGCTTGAATCTGCGAAATGGTATTGCCATCGCCAAAGATAATCGTTCCGGCGCGATTCCATGAGCCGCCAACCACGACGGCAGCGTTGCAAATGGTTTCGGGTTCTCCGCCGGACGCCTCGATCTTCTTGAGCTTTCCCGCTTGCCCGAAAGCGATAAATCGGCTATCGGGAGACCAGAAGGGATAAAATTCGGCACTCGCCAGGGATTGAGATGCGAGAGCATCTAGCCTGCGGACCCAAAGGCGGTTCTCGCCATCGGCAGCGAAGCCAATTAGCGCCAGAGAGCGGCCGTCGGGTGAGATTTTGCCCATTGTGTAACTTGTATTTTGCTCAGGAGCGATTGTGTATCTAATCAGGTGTTGAGGGCTAACCTTCTGTCGGACGGGGTAATGAGCGAGCGTCCACCCGCCTAATCCCGAGACGATGGCGACCGCGGCGCAGGTCCACCAGACATTCTCGATTCCGTGCTTTGCGGGAAGCGGCGAAGACGTCTTGTCCGTCAAAGTCTCCTTCAAGTTGCCGGTAAACCGGTATCCCTGACGCGGTACGGTAACGATCCACGATTGACCATCCTCGTCTTCCCCGAGCGCCTTGCGGAGGAGGAAAACCATTTGAGTTAGATTTCCTTCCTCGACGAAGGTGTCGGGCCACACCTCTTTCATCAGTCGCTCTTTCGGAACTGTTTGTCCAGGTTCCTGAAGCAGGACGTGTAGAACATCGAATGCCTTAGCGGGAAGAGGGATCGGGGCGCCATTCCGGGTCAGGCTCTTTCGCCGCGTATCGGCGCGGAATGGTCCGAATTCGGAAATGTCTTTCGTTGCCATCACTTGAGAAAAAGCTTGAAGACGCTTGAGCGATATTGAGCGGGCTTGAGCCGCCACTGAAGGACATCAATCGTCTCTGCGATTCATGCTTGCCTCCGTGAACCGCCAACCATTTTGGCAGATTCGCGGGAGGTATTCATGCGCTGTCTTATTTGCATTCTTTTGACGATTCCGGCTATCGCCCAAAATGGCAAAGACAAAGAATCCGCGATCGTAGACATGCTTGTTCCACCAATCTTGCATGGACCAACCGATCAAGCGTTTCACCGCGCCCAGGCCGTTGTGGCGGATATCTATACCCCACTCGGGGTAAAGGTGAGGTGGCGTTCGGCGCCGGCGCACCCGCCTGGGTGTTCCCGTGAACCGATGCACATCACAATTCTGGTGGCATTGGCCGAGCATGCGACATCCGGATTACCCGGCACAACGTGGGCGGTCTCAAAACCTTATTCCACCGGCGGAGCATGCATGACGATTTTCCTGGACCGCTTACGGCCAATGGCGAGGACAAACCCAAGCGGCACTGCCGCACTTCTGGGCCATGTGTTAGGTCATGAAATGGGCCATATCCTTCAGAATCTCGCTCGCCACTCTAACACCGGGTTGCTTCAGGGAAGCTGGTCGATTGCGCAGGTCGGGAAAATGCGAGAAGAGACCCTTAGATTGGCGCCTTACGACGTGATGATGATTTGGGCCGGCATCCGAGGACAGCCAAATTCGCGAATGGCCGTCCGGTCCGAGGAATCGACGTTCCTGACAATCGCGGACCCGCCGCAAAACCGATAGATGGCATCGATGCAAAGAATGCAGTGCCGTTGGCCCTCGGTCCCATGTTGAGGTTAAGCCAGAGCGCTCAACCGGAAGCCGGTCGGAACGGTCACGTGGAGTTCGCGGGATTTGCCCTTCGACTTCTCGATTCCGGTTCAGAGACGAAATTGCCCAGAGAATCAGGTCGGGCCGATGAATCATAGGAAACTCGGCCAGTTGGTAGATGCCGCGGTGTTCGCGAACCAGTTCCGACCCGCACATGTACGGGTGCGTGTTTCCGCAAACCCGGCGGCCTTGGCCTGTTTCGTAATCAAGTAGCCCTGCTGCTCAGCAATTTTGAAGAGCGGTCCAGGCAAGACTGCGCCGTACACGAAGACGCCGAATGTTGTGAGGCGTAACAAGGAGTATTCAATCTTCGGGATCGAGCGGTCTCCAAGCCGTTGCGAGCGGCTATGCCCAATACTATGCCCATTTCTTGCCACGTTAGAAATCTCGGATCAATTCGTCCAAGTAACCCTATTTTAATGCTTTACGGTGGAACCAATATTTCGACGTCCTGGTTTCAAGCCAGGAGCCCATCAGTTCAAAAGCTTGTAAGTCGTTGAAGGAGTTGGTCGGGGCGAGAGGATTCGAACCTCCGGCCTCCTGGTCCCGAACCAAGAACTTACGCATAATGAACAACTTAGCGGCGTTGAGAGGATCTGCGATTCATTGCTACATGTTCCTATCTCCCAATCGCTTACGAGCGAAGTTGGCCTTGACAGTAGCAATCGCTCGCAACGCCTCTATGCAGAAACCGGGCATAGTATTGGGCATAGTCAGGAAACGCCAATTCAACAAGAAGCTTCCCCCTTCGCGGAACTCGAATCAATCGACCGCGCAACTCCGAGTAACGGAGTTCTGATCGATTCGTTGATCCGCTCCTTTCAAAGCGGGAGCCGTCCCGAGGAAATTCAGAAGCTTTATCCGGCTGTGCGCCTTTCCCAGATTTATGCGGTCATAGCGATCCACCTCGACCGTAAAGAAATCGGTCAGTTGGTTACACCTTCGGGCGGAAAAGACAGCACTCTTGAATCTTGAACTCGTCAACGGAGTGACGAGCGTCGCCGGGCGCGAGGATTCTTCTGCTTGGCGGGATGCCGCATACTTCAGAGGCGGCAGCCTCCAAGCGCCCACGCGAGACGCCGATATGAAATGGAAGCTATGCCTAAGGTGTGGTTTACGGCTGACTTCCATCTCGGCCACTCGAATATCATCCGCTATTGCGACCGACCGTTCGCGGGTACTCCAGAGATGGACGAGGAAATCCTCGCGCGTCTGAACGATTGCATAAAGGCGGAAGATCACCTTTACTTCCTCGGTGATTTTTGCATAGGTGGGCCGCACGAGGCTCTTGCTTATCGTCAGAGAGTCCGTTGCAGGAAGATTCACTTCATTCTGGGAAATCATGATCGCGTGATTAAGAGAATGCCTGACCAGTTCGTCTGGATAAAAGAGATCGCCGAGGTGGCCGTTCGCGATCGAAGGATCGTCCTGTGCCACTACGCCATGCGCGTATGGCATCAATCGAGCCGGGGTTCCTGGCAACTCTATGGTCATTCGCACGGCAAGCTGCCCCACATCGAGTGTATCCGCAGCATGGATGTCGGAGTCGATACGAACTCTTTTAAACCGTATTCCTTTGAGGAAATCGAGTCGAGATTTGTGGACCACGATCCGCAAACACTGATTCAAGGCTCTGAGTGAACAGGTGGCACAACGCCCAGGGCTGAACGATGAGCATTCACGTTCGTCTCTTTTCCGTTCATTCATTGTTACCCTTTTGCCTGCGAAGCGCCGCTAAAACTATATCGCGATTGCGACGGCAACGCTCTTGCTGCCTGCGTTGGCCAGATAGACGACAACGTTCTGACCAGTCCCAGTGGCCGAAGGGACAATGACGCTCTCGATGCCCTGAGCGATCCAGATCTCGGCTATTTCCTGCGAGACGGTATATCCGTGAGCTCGAACGCATCGGGCAACCAAGCTTGCCAACTCCGTTCGAAGCAGTCCGGCAAGATTCAGGTTTCGTCGTGTCGCCACGGAAATGACATATGTCATGCGCGGATATTCTGCGAAATCTATTTGCCGCCGTCCGCCCAAAGCGGCTTTACGTGTCGCGACCTCACGCGTCGCCGTCTCTTCGTCACAACTCGCATAGACTGCTTTTACACCAATAGGCACAAAGCGCCCACCGTGCTGACGGGTACCTTCACCGCTGATTACATCGTCGGGATGAAAATACTTGAAGGCAACAGACCGGAAGAAATCACCTTGCAGTGGCATTGCACCGGCTACGAGTTCGGCGAGCTGATCACGCGCAGCCCGCGCCAGCGTCAAACCGGCTCTCCGGCCTGAAGCCGTCGAAATTCAGCAATAACGTCGCGGGCCTTGCCCTCTCTTAGAAGGTGAAGTGGGCTCTGACCCGAGAACGCTTCGTTCTTCGAACGTAACCAGGCGGAAATATCGGCGGCCTTTATCGATTTCTTCAGAATCGCCCACAACTCGCTAAGATCCCGAAGCTGATGCGGCTTCTTGGATGTTCCATCTTTCTCCCAGTTCTGTAGAGTTCGGAGGCTCAGCCCCAACGCTTGGGCCATCTCTGTTTGGGTGAGGCCGAAGCTTTCACGCAATTGCTTTGTGCAAGTCAGTAAAGCGTCGGTCTCGCTTTTGTTTCCGGCAATCCGTGAATATCGAAGGATCGATTCAGCGGCGGACCTGGCCTCGAAAACAACGCTCGTGTGTGCGGGGCGCGTTTCCCCTATCAACTTTCCTAGCTGTGCCGCATCTTTTGGAGCGATGCGATGGGCGTAGTAAATTACGACCTCTGGACTCGCCGGTTTGAGAACTTGCAGGAACAAACGCAAATGGTCGTAGTCCGGCTGCGTCAAATACACCAGGACAGAACGCACTGAGGTTTCTCTGTGCATTTCCGCCAAACTCTTTACGTCAGCACTGCCGAGGATGCTCGCAGCGAAACGGCCAGCCTGCTCCAAGCTTCCAACGTTCGCACAAACTACTACTTGTCGCGCTTTATTCACCTCATTGACATTATACGCAACTTTGCGCCTCAAACAAGACGTGCAAAATTGCGCTTTCGCGCGACTGCAATGTCCCAGGTTGGGCGTAATGCGAGTGACGAAAGCCAGTTTTCGATTTGCCTGACGGGACCCGAAAGTGGAACATTCCTCCTGAAATGTCGTCAGTCACCTACACCGACACGTGGAGCGTGCCCCTGTTGCGGAAACTGCCATCTTTACGTTCGCAGCCATCGGCGCCCAATTCGAGTAGGTGCGCATTGTTCAGATGAGAATCGAAAACACGTTCCAGACATGAGTCCACCCTGAGCTGTTTTTGGAGTGGCGTTCTTGCATTTCCTTTCATCCGCCGTTGAAGCTACGTGATCTCGATCAAGCACGCTCGGACGGGGATGTCACTCGCCTTCCGGAGCGCTGCCGCATAGATTTGCATTTGCCGGTTGTACGCTGCGAGATCAGCACGGCCGACTTTGAAATCGAACAACACCCAACCCGAGTTTGACCGTATTGCGAAATCGATCATGCCTTCGATAATCTCTGAACCCTCGATCCTCAGGACGAATGGGAACTCGCGCAGCACTTGTTTGTTGGTCGATTTGATCGCAGAGTGCTCCATGACATGACGAGCCGCCGTCGCCGCTGCGGTGATTTCCTCATCCGAAGCGCGTATTCGGCGGCCGTGTGCTCGCGCAATGATCTCGATGTCATCGTGACCGGTCAAGTCGATGTCCTGAAGCACCGCGTGAACTAGCTTACCCAAACTCCGAGTGGATCTCATCGTCATTCCGGTTCTTATGGTGAGCGTTTCAACTGGGATCTCGTCGATGGGTGGAAGGTCCTCCAGCTCGGTTGCAGCGACCACAACGGTCGACTTGCGCTCGCCACCAGCTATGCTTTCGACCCGGCTCTGCTTCCACGAGTTGTAGCGAGCCAATCCGGGCTCCGCATCACCCTGCAGAATTGCGTGAGTCGCCTCCTCTATGCCGTCGAACATTTCGGGCTCAACTTTGAGGAGTTTCGTGTCGAAAGAAAACACTTCGTCAGATGAGGCTAACGTGCTTTCGAGAGGCGAGAGCCAGCCATCGCCAAGCTCTGAGCCCGACGTGGTCACAACTAAGAGATCGCGTGCTCGCGTTGCGGCCACATACGCGAGTCGCCATGCCTCGTGATGCTCCGCTTCTTTCTCCCGCTCCTGATGGTCGAGTACATCCTGCGGCGCACATCCCAGCAGCGTTTGTGCGCAGAGTCGGGCGTCCTTATTCACCCACCGGCTGCCCGCACTCGTTCCCACTAGGTGACAGGTCGGGTCTGCAAGAATGACGACCGGGAACTCGAGCCCCTTGGCCTTATGGACTGTCATGAGACGAACTCCGTCGCCTTCCTGTTCAAGCAACGGGGCTTCTGTCGCTTCACTCGCCGTAGACTCGGACTCGAGAAACTCGACGAAAGAGCGAAAAGACGTGGCAGCCGTTGCATCGAAGCGGCGCGCGAGGTCGATCAATCGATTTACGTTTCCGAGGACACGGATGCCGCCGGGACGAAATGCGAAACTCGCGTGCGCCCGCGCCATGCGCAGCAAGCGGCTGAGCGTGACCGATAATGGCTCGTAGTTGCGGCTCCTATGGAGCTGCGCTATCGAATCGAGGGCGTAACAGATTGCCGCAAACTCGCCACGCGCCTCCTCAGGAATCTTCAAGGGATTCAGCCGCTGGTGCCGATGTCGGTACTGGGCGAGTGAGGAATCGGTTACACCGAACATCGGCCCCCGAATGGTCGAGTACACGCTGAATTCGTCATTCGGCCATTCGATCGCCAGCAGCGCATTGCGGATAACGCCGACCTCCTCGCGTCCGTGCAGCGATTTCGATCCCACGAGCAGGTGCGGAATGTTGCGCCGTTCAAAGGCGCGCACGTAATCTCCGGTCGTGTCCGATTGGAAACGGCGGAACAAAATGCAGATGTGCCGTGGGTGGATAGGAACGCTCTCGCCTTTTTCGAATACTTGCCAGCCGCTCCTCTTCCACAGCCATTCGACGAAACCTGCCGTCACTGAAGGAGCGTGCCGCTCCACGATGTATTTGGCCGGTTTACCGCGTTTGCCGGCGCTCTCGGTTATACGCAGCGACACGACGGCGGGCTGTCCATCGATCGCCTCCCGCCCGTCGCACAAGGGGAGGTAAGCAGGCATATTCTCGAACACGCTGTTGACAAAGCGCTGAATCGAAATCAGCGACCGGTAACTGCTCTTGAGTTGCTTCGGTTGTGCCCCTCCAGCGATAAGCTGCCTGTAAACGGACTGATACGCCGCCAGGTCCGCCCGCCTGAACCTGAAGATCGATTGCTTAGGATCTCCCACGATAAACAACTTGCCGGGCGCAGGAATCACTCTGCGCCAATCACTCTCGTGGGCATCTGCCGAGGCCAACAGCATCAACACCTCAGCCTGCAATGGATCGGTGTCCTGGAACTCATCGATCAGAATGTGGTCATATCTCGCCTGCAGCGCGGCGCGGACTTTGTCGTTGTGCATCAGGTCTCGCGTCGCAACGAGAAGATCCGTGAAGTCGACCTGGCCGGCGCGGAGCTTGGCGCGCTGATAGCGCTCCACAACCTGCCACAGCTCGTCTCGAAGTGCCGCTGCGAAATGGGCGTCGGCCCGCTCTCGGAACTCACACGCAGCTTCCCGAAAGCCCCGCCAGGACTCAAAGTCCGCCTCCAGCCGGTTACCTGAACTCTCAAATCGGAAGTCATCAAGATCGGCCGCTTTCTGCCCGATGGAACAAAGCGCCGCTTCATAGTAGTCGTACTCCGGGCAATTTGCCGCTCGCTGCACCTCGACTGCTTGAACCAGCTTGGCCGCGTTTTGGAGGGCTTTCGGCACAAAGTTTAAGTTCGTCAGCGCGCGCCAGGGTTCGGCAACGGCCAGCAGTCGTTCGAGCAAATTGTCCATTTCGGCCTTGGGCTCGAACCGAGGGCGCTTCCATGCAGCATCCATGTCCCGCCACTCAGTAATGCGAAGAGCTGCCGCGCGGATGCGATGTGCCGGATTTTCCTGTCGGTCATCCATGTACGACAGGCGGGACAGGGCGCGATTCAAGATCGGCGAACCGGCCGCGAGCCGTTCCTCGAACCAGCTCCGAAATACGCCGTTGAACAGTCGCGCCGATTCCATCTCGGCTAGTGTCTGGAACTGGGGATCTAGCCCAGCCTCTACCGGACGCTGGCCCAAGATGCTTCCGCAAAACGAATGAATCGTACCGATGAACGCCGTCTCTAGATGGCGCAGCGCCGTGACGAGCCTTTCGCACCGATCGGGCTCCTGTTCAACGCGGATCCTGCGGTCGAGCTCCTCGCGCAGCCGCACCTTCATGTCGCCTGCTGCCGCGATCATATATGTCACCGCGACGATTCGATCAATTGATGCACCGGCACAGATGAGCTCAATGATGCGCCTCACCAGGCGCGTCGTCTTGCCGGTTCCCGCAGACGCTTCCACAACGTAGCTGGTATATCGATCGTCCGCAGCCGGCGCGGGGCTTGTCAATTGAGAACCCTCAATGCATTTAGTTCCGAAATCGCCGGCTTGCGCGCCGCGCGTTCCTCTTCGTATGGCCCACACACCGGTCTGTAATCGCAGAACGTGCACGCACCCGGGCGAGGAGCGGAGGGCAACCATCCCTGGCGAATCGAGTCATCAATGCTCAGCAGCACGTGGTTCAAGTCTTTGCGGGTGCGCTGGTTTATTTGTACGGATTCCTCTTCAAGGCCGCCCCGCAAAGTCGAATAGGATAACTGCGCGCTAGCCGCTGTCTTGCCGACCAGCGCTTGCGCGGCCAAGGCATAGAGCAGAGGCTGCAGCACCTCTCCGGACCCAACCGCACGTAGATCGTAGTACGTCCGGTCCCCTTGCAAATTCGTCCGATACCGATGCTTCTTGCCGGTTTTATGATCAATCACGCGAATCAGGCCTGAGCTCGTGGCCTCAACCAGATCAATTGACCCGACCAATTTGACAAGATTTTCGATGT
>JAVHMZ010543030.1:0-33948 GCA_034782995.1 Amazona versicolor
AGCAGAAACGAAGCCCATAAACAGCACAGAAAATGAGGGAAACGCTCGCTTGGGGTGCAACCGTGCGAAGATTCTGAAAAAGTCCCCCTCTGCTGCGGCAGCATATGGGACGCGAGTGAAGCCTAACAACACACTGAACACCGAAGCAAATGCTACCCAGAGAATCAGGACAGTAACGGACCGGGCCGCGTTTGCTCCGTACAGACGCTCGATATAGTCCGAAACGACGGCCTTCGAATTGATGGCTTCGCGCCAAGGGAGCACGCCGACAATCGACAGGCTCATCGCCAAATAGAGGATGGCGAGAATAGCAATCGACAGCAGAACCGTTCGCGGAATCGTAGATGCGGGCTGTTCCACCTCACCCCCGATCAAGCACACATTGAAGTAGCCGCTGAAATCGTACATGCTGATCAGCGTCCCCGCACCCAGGCCAAGGAAGAACCGAATAGACGGGTGGAAAGCACCGGGAGGAAAGTCGAAGGCAAGCCTAGGATTGAAGTGCGTTGCCCCGCTCCAAACGATTACTCCGATCGTGAGCATGAGTCCCGCCCAGAGAACGATCGAAATTTTCCCAATCGCACGAATGTCTCGGTAGAGGAGCAAAGTTGCAACGAGGCAAACTAGAATCGCAGTAGCCGTATGCTGCCACTCCGTTATGCCCGGCACTAGATAACGCAGGTAATCGGCAAATCCCACTCCGCCTGATGCGGCAGTTAGCGGTCCAGCTAACATCACCTGCCATAGAAATAGAAAGCTCAAAAGCTTGCCGAGCGACTTTGGACTAAAGGCCTGCTGCAAGTAGTCGTAGGATCCACCTGTGTCGGGCATCGCAGCGCCTAGCTCAGCCCAGACCAATCCATCGCAGGTGGCAAGGAGCGCTCCTACAATCCATCCAAGCAATGCTTGTGGACCGCCCATCGTGCTGAGGATCAGAGGAATGGTGAGAAAAGGACCAACACCAACCATGCTCAACATGTTCGAGGTAAGAGCCGGAAACAGGCTCATACCTCGCTTCAGTTCTGGCGTGTTGCTGTGGACTGGAAAACCTCCGCTCAAAGTCTACTTCAGGCTTAGAGCCGGAAAATCTTGGGAGTTACAGAAGAAGTCAGGACAGTTCGCGCTCGCCCCAAGTCAGTAAATGGATGCTGGCGGAGAGGGAGGGATTCGAACCCTCGGTAGCGCTTTAAGGCACTACGACGGTTTAGCAAACCGCTGCTTTCGACCACTCAGCCACCTCTCCGTGATTGCTTGATGACTCTGGTGATGCGTTCTCATGAATCGTAGCATGAGCTCAGCCCTCGTTCGCGTTTAGATCAGTCAGCAGGTTCTCTACAACGCGATTCGATCGGAGCTCCGGTAAACGTAGCGCCGCCGCAGCACTCGCTTCCACCGCACTCCGGGGCATAAGTCCGATCAGCTCACCGCCGGCTATGGTTATGCCACGTTCTGCCGCGAGCTGCTCGATGGCGCCAATCACGGTGTGTACCGGTGTCACTCTGAAGTCGGTGAAGTTCAAAGAGACCTGAACCTGCCCCCGAGACTCAAGCAAAAGCCCGAGGGCTTTCACATGAGGAAATCCACCGCTACTCGCGCGGACAGCGCGTGCGATATCTCTCGCGACACTCAGGTCCGCGCTATTTAGATTGACATTGAATGCGATCAAGAAAGGGCGCGCACCGACAATCACCGCCCCGGCGGTGGGATGCAACTCCGATCCGCCTAGGTCAGGCAAATGTGTTTGGTCACTTGATCGCAATAAATCGCGCACTGCTTCGAAGCCCGACCGGCGCACGGCTTGCAGAGGTCGTCGCTTTTCCTCTTTTGCCGCTGCTTCATAGAAGTAGACGGGCACTCGCAGCTCTTGCCAAATCCGGGCAGCCACTTGCCGTGCCAGCACCACGCACGATTCCAGTTCTGTTCCTTCCAGCGGAACAAAGGGCAGCACATCTAACGCACCCAAGCGAGGATGCACGCCCGTATGCGTGTTTAAGTCGATGAGCTGGACAGCGCGCGTTGCTAATCGAAAAGCAGCCTCGGCAATCGCTTCCGCCTCGCCGGCCATAGTCAGTACTGAGCGGTTGTGATCGCGGTCACTGGTCAGGTGAAGGAGCCGACAACCCGCTACGCCCCTTACCGCATTAGCCAAGGCCGCTATGCGCGCCGGATCACGACCTTCTGAGAGGTTTGGGACGCACTCGACTAGATTCCTGCTCAGCAGGCGGTCTCCATCGAGTCCTGTTTAACACAACAGCACCGCTTCGCAACGCCATGGCCACATGATTGATTCCGAACTGCTCAGCCAAATCGCGATAGTCAGCAATGTTTAGGGCAACCAAGTCAGCAAGTTTGCCCGCCTCGATTGTGCCGATGTGAGCAGCGCACCTTGCAGCGTGGGCAGCATTTACAGTAGTAGCTATGATCGCCTCCTCTGCTGTTAATCGCAGACGGGCAACTGCCAAGGCGATCACCATCTGCATGTTGAAACTGGGATCGGCGTTACGCTGATAACCAGTCGACAGCGCCAGTGCGCCGCCGCGATCGAGGAAGGACCTTAGCTCCGGCGCTTGCCGGTCCGATTGCAATACTTCACGGCCGACACTCACCACAGCAATTGGTTGCAGTTCTGCAACCGCGCAAAGAGATGGCAGCGACTGCAGTCTGGAACACAAGACTGCCGAAGGGTTCAGTCGCCCAAGCAACCGAGCTAAGTCGCTCTCCGATTCTCCCGTCCAGAAGAGTTCGACAGGAACGCCGGCATCGCGAGCGACAGAGGTGATCTCTTCAGCGCGTTCTCCTTCGAGCACCAACCCACTCAGTTCCTTTAAGCGAAGCAGGGCTTTCCGGCTCTCTTCCGTTGGCGAGGTAGTGTCGCAATGCCAAGCACATTGCAGTCGGACGGGACTATCTCTGATTCTGCCCAGCCTCCGAAGCAGCGCTATCTCAGTCGAGAGACTATTGCCTGCCGCGCTCGCGTGCACCTTCACATGGACGGTTCCATGCTGGAGGCAGCTGCGCAGCAACGAAGCTGTTTCCTGAATGAATGGCGCGATAGGGGGTGGTTTGGCGTTTGCGCGCGGCGGCCCTAAGTCTAAACGAAGACCCACATCGATAAAGCCGGGCAGAAGGACGCGGCCATGCATCGGAATCTCGAGAGCCTGCCGTGCTTCACGCAAATTCTCGAGCCGCCGGGTCGAGCCGACGCTGACCACGTAACCGTCCCGGATCAGAACCGATCCGTCTTCGATGAGGCCAAGCTCCTTTAGCGCTAATCCTCTCCGAGGTCCTTCCGGGCCACGCAACGTAAGCAGTTGCCGCGCCCCGCGCAGAAACACGAACTGAGACACGAGCGTACATAGCCGGTCCCTTGCGCCGGCCCAACAGGCAACGAGAGTCTATCGAATCGAACTACGCTTGATCACAGAACGCGCACATTAAAGACTCCCTCCATACCCGGCCAAATGCTGCGCCGTACGATGGAACCAGACGTAGTCCATCAGCAACGAATACGCCACCGCCACTAGCGCTATGGCGGCAAAAACTCTCCAAGTGCTCTCGACTGGCGACCCGGGCCGTCCGGGCAGCCCGCCGATCCAGCCTATAAGGAACCCTCCGGCAAGACCGCCAACGTGCGCGGCGATGTCGACGCGAAATCCTGGGAGAAAGCTGAACACCAGAGCGTACACCGCCCACCGCCCATAGTAGGTACGCACCGCGTGAGCGAGCGGATCCGATCGATCGCGCAGCCCCATAGCCAACATAATGCCGATTAGCCCAAAGCAAGCCGCCGATGCTCCAACTGAGGGACTTCCCGGGCTCCACATAGTGCTCAGCAGAAACCCGGTAAACGTGGAGAACACATACGCGACTAAGAGACGACTAGCTCCATAGAACTGCTCTACTTCGCCGACCAAATCGTAAAGGACCCAGGAGTTCATCAGAATATGAAAGACACCTCCATGGAGAAATCCGGCGGTGATCAGACGCCAATACTGCCCGGCATTAATCAGCGGAGCATACTTTGCTCCCATGCTGATAAGCGTTCTCAGGTCGATGTTGGTGATTCCCGCATCAAAAAATTTGTAATTGACTGCGAGTTCCAGCAGGTAGAAGGCGACATTGATGGTCAGGATGATGCCGCTGATCGTGTTAGGCCGCGGCAGGAACGAGAGTGCTGAATCCACACGCCGCAAATCTACTGCACGCGGGCCAAGTTGTACGCCGCAATAGGGGCAGACGCGATCGCTAGTGCTAATAAATGCCCGACAATTCGGGCACATACGGCGCTTTTCCACCGCTTTATTGTAGCCGTGGTAACGATCTTGCTCCCTTGTTTTGCCTGATAGAATCGGCCCAATGAGCAAGTCGGAAGCCGAACTGCGAGACGACCTCCTTCGTGTTTGCCATCGAGTCTATGAAAAGGGCTGGGTGGCGATGAACGACGGGAATCTTAGCATCCGGCTGGGCGAGGATCGGATTCTTTGCACACCGACAGCGATCAGCAAGGGTGCAGTGACTGCCGATGACATCATCGTCGTGGACAGTAGCGGGAATAAGCTCGATGGCCGCCGCGATTGCACCAGCGAAATTGCAATGCACATTACCGTATACGAACGACGGCCAGACGTTCGCTCGATTGTGCACGCGCACCCGCCGGTTGCCACTGGCTTTGCTACTGCCGGACGTGCCCTTGACAAGGCGCTGCTGCCGGAGGTTGTAATTCAACTTGGTGCAGTACCACTGGCCGCGTACGGTCTTCCGGGAACACCAGCCTTAAGCGACGGCATGCTTCCCTATATCGCAAACTATGACGCAATCCTGCTGGAGAATCACGGATGCACAGCTTGGGGCGGCGACATTTGGCAGGCGTTTTACCGTATGGAGATGGTAGAGCACTTTGCACGCATTACCTTCGTGGCCGAGATGTTAGGAGGAGCTAGGTTGCTGCCCCGTGAGGAAGTAGAAAAGTTGTTTGCGGCTCGGGCACGTTATAACGTGAACTCAAGTGCTCGCATGGAGCCCGGCATGCCCCAGGTGGCCGAAGATTTGATGCCGGTCCGCTCATGAGGGCCAGGCTGAAAGCGCTTTTACCGGTTGTTTGCTGCTTCTGCGCCGGGGCAGCATCGGGCACGCACCTGCCGGCGCCTAGCACGTGGAGACTCGACGCTGCCCGCTCCAAGTTCGGTAGCGGCGGGCGGGCCCGCCTGATCGCGATAACGATCACCGCCGACTCAGATGACCGCTTCTCGTGGCGCTCAATAGTTCAGGAAACAGACGGCAAGTTGAATCCCGTGACGTGGGACGGCAAACGCGACGGAGTGATACGTTCCGTGACAGGGATGGGCGGAGCGAGGGCTAGCTATACAGCCGATGGCAAGGCGCACTGGACCTTTTCGGACGGCAGTTCCGCAGAGGACAGCACTACCATGGGTGCAGACGGGCGCTCGTTCACCATCGAGCGGGCTGTGAAGAAGGGTTCGGCTGTAGAGCAGCTCACCATGGTCTACGACCGGACAAAGTAACGGGCTCGAAACAGAAGCGGCCGCAGGGCCGCTCGCCTTCTTCGAGGGCTTTCGGGAACACACCCGGCGGCGCGACCAATCTAAAGCCGTTTTGCGCGCCTTCGGCAGATGGCAGGTCGAAACTCGAATTTCACCTGTCTTACACAACTCTGAATACCAAGTCCAGAGCTTATCCCACAGTAAGCAGGGGATAGTTGTCAATTTGAAGAATGGCAAGTATATTGCATCTATCTACCAATCATGAAGTCGAGCGGCCTATTCCTGCTGCTCCTGGCGCTAGCCGTCCCTTCCGATTTGCCGGCTCGCGAGCAGCCGCACGGTCCCGGTGGGGGACTTTCACCTGCAAGTACCGGCGCAGCGGAGTCGAGCCTTACGCTCGCACGTGACAACGCTCCCCAACGCACCGCGAGCGACGCAGAAATCGGCGAATTTTTTCTGCAGCAGTACACCCCCGCCATCTATGACGCCAACGCTCAAAACTGGGACGTTGTTCAGGACCGTCGCGGGATTATCTTCGTCGCTAACAACGATGGAGTTTTGGAGTACGACGGTGCACGCTGGCGTTTGATTCCGGTCGGGGGCAAACCCGTGTTCTCCCTTGCCGTAGGCCGTGACGACCGCATTTATGTGGGGAGCCAGAACGAGCTGGGGTATCTGGAAGCAGATACTCGTGGACTGCATTTTGTGTCGCTGCTTTCAAAACTGCCGTTAAAGCAGCGGGAATTAGGATACGTTCGCGCTATTCACGTCACGTCCGCCGGAGTCTGGTTTCGTTCCGCTCCGAGTATGTTGCAGCTGGAACCGGGCGGTGCCTTCAAAGTTTGGGATCAGGTCAAGCCAAGGCGGAGTTTTGCACTTGCCGACTCTGTGTATGTCGCTTCCCCCCAGGGTTTCTTCGAGCTGCGGGAGAATGGGCCAAAGGATCTGCCTCTCAGTAGCGCCATTAAAGCGCAAAACATCAGGGCGTACTGCCCGTTCCTCGATGCCCGAATTATAGCCACTACCGAAGGCTTGTTTCGGGAGAGCGTCGATGGTTTGAAACCCTGGAAAACTGAGGCAGATTCGTTTCTGCAAAGCCGTCGGATCAGCACGGCTCTACCTTTGCGAAACGGCACATTAGCTGTAGGAACCTACAGCGGCGGTTTAGCTATTCTGCGAAGCAACGGAACCTTGGTGCGACTTGTGGACGAGCATCAGGATCTACAGAGCCAACTGGTCCGTGCTTTATACGAGGACAGCGCCGCTGCACTCTGGGTAGTTCTAGATAAAGGGCTCGCCACGATCGAAGCCGAATCACCGCTCACGTATTTCTCGAGGCGAGAAGGGGCTGGTGAGCGGGTGTCGTCATTGGCACGATACCGAGGGCATCTCTATGCCGGACTTTCGACCGGCCTGGCGCAGCTCTCGCCGGCGAATGGTGCGGAGCCTCCCCACTTCGTACCGGTACCGGGCACTTCGCGTCTAATCGTCACACTCCTGCCCACCGTGCAGGGACTGCTGGCTGCCGGCGAGAGCGGCGTTTACGCGATTGATGGCGAGACGGTCCAGCCAGTCGTTTCGGGCACCGCGATTTACGATTTGGCACCGCTGACCGGAGATCCTGACGTTGTCCTTGCTGCCGGGGCAGGCCTCTTGGTTTTGCGCCATGAGCATTCGGGCTGGCACCTGGAGCGGCGTATCCCCGCAGGCTCCCAAGAGTTTCGCTCCGTGCGCCAGGATCATGGCAGTTGGGCTTGGGTTACAACCAGCACTGGATCCGTGCTGCGCGTGAACTGGACTGAAGATCCCGCCATTGTTCAGACTGTGGAGCAAAGCAGCAAGAAAAGCCAAGACTACATCAATGTCTTCTGTCTTCATTCAGGTGTTCTGTTCGCAACCAGCACAGGTCTGAAAACGTTCGACACGGCATCGCAACGGATTGTACCGGCCGTGCAATTTTCGTCCGTCTTAGGTGGCAGCTCACGGCCCGTCAGCCTGGTAGCTGAGACCACCAACGGCGATCTTTGGGTTTCCGGCAAGGGCTATCACGGAGTTTTGCGTCGATCTCCTTCTGGCGAGTTAAGCTGGCAAGCTGGCCCATTAGAACGCGCCGGCATCAAGGAAGTTTATGGCATGCACGTCGACGATGACGGTGTCGTGTGGGCTTCCGGGTCCGACGGCGGGTTGGCCCGCCTAGTTCCTTCCCAGGCACGACCACGCACCGGCGCACGAACGCTAATTCGCAAAATCGAGTCTCTGAACACCAAAAGTGTGCTGTTCGCCGGAGAGACGGCAATTCCCGCCCACCCATCGTTAGCCTATCGGGATAATGCGCTTCGTTTTGAGTTTGCCATGCCTGAGTACACCGACGAGGCGCACACTGAATATCAAGTCAAGCTCGAGGGTCTTGATAAGCACTGGTCCACCTGGAGCCAAGAAGCGGGCAAAGAGTACACCAATTTACCTGAGCATAGTTACACCATCCGAGTGCGCGCGCGTGATTCGCTCGGCAGCGTACACGACGAGATTTCCTATGGATTTGCCATGCTGCCCCCTTGGTATCGCACCTGGTGGGCCTATGGAGCTTACATTCTGCTGTGTATCGGATCCATCGTGCTGGTGTTCCGGTGGAGGCTGGCGCAATTGGCGGCGCAAAACCGGCGGCTTGAAAACATTGTGCTGGAACGCACGGTAGAGGTTCGGCAGCAACGCGACGAGATACGGGACAAGGAGGCACAAACCGAGCGATTGCTGCTGAACATACTCCCGTCCACCGTAGCCAATGAGCTGCGCCGAACTGGTGAAGTAATTCCGCAATCTTACGACCAGGTGGCAGTCTGTTTCACTGACTTCGTCGGATTTACCCTTGCTAGTGAAAAGATGACCGCAGAAGAGCTGGTGCAGACCCTGCACAGCTATTTTTCGGCGTTCGACGAGGTAATTCAGCGCTATGGATTGGAGCGGCTGAAGACTATTGGCGACTCGTACATGTTTGTCGGCGGCTTGCCGGAGCCGAGTAGTTCTTTTGCTGTGGATATTGTGCTTGCTGCACTTGAGATCCTTAATATTTGCGAACAGATGAGTGCTTCGCGCCACGACGTTGCCTGGCGCATTCGGTTAGGCATTCATTGTGGTTCGGCAACTGCGGGCGTGGTCGGGACGCGTAAGTTCGCCTTTGATATCTGGGGCGCCACGGTGAATCTGGCCTCACGCATCGAATCATGCGGCAGCCCCAACCGTGTCAATCTTTCCGAAGAGACTTACGAATTAGTACGGGATTTCATTCAATGTGAAGCGCGTGGGCCTGTTCGCACAAAAGAGGGCCGGCATTTAGTAATGTATTTTGCCTGTCAGCTTCGAGGTACCTTCGGGCCAGGGGAGGACTTTGCCTCGCTTTACCAGTCGCGTTTTGGCAAAGAACCTCCGGAAGTTCGGCTTAACGCCCGGCCGCTTGAAGCCGCTTCCGCCATTCGCTGAACCGCCGGACGAAAACACCACTTCCAACCAGAGTTCCAAGAATCAGCATGCTGGCAGTACCAGGCTCTGGGGCTATTGAAGGAGCGCTCCTTACCGCATCGAAGCCGGCTGGATTACCGGGTGTACTGTTCAGCTGAATAGTGTCCAGGTAATCGACAAATCGTGACCCGTCTCCGAAACTCAAAAAGGAAAAAGGAGACGTAGGCGTCACGAAATGAGTAAGTGCCGTGCCGAAAGCGCAGCCGTTCGCCAGCACATCAGAGAGACAGACATCTTGGGTGATGCGCAGGTCGCCCTGAGGCGGATCGACTTCTAAGCTCTCACCGAGAATGATAGGCGGCGGATCGATCGTGTAACCGATTCTGTAAGTAGCGGATGCGGTCCCAGAGAGCTGGAACAGAGTGGAGGACGAGAAACCGATTACCGGAACGCCGTTCTGAAAATTGAGATCAACAGCCACGTTCGAGGCCGACGGATTTGGGACTGTGTTGACCAAGCCGCTCGCACTAAATGAAAACCGGAAGAAATTGAAATCGCCAACGTTGCATCCTCCACCCGTGTTTAACGAGATGAAATCAGCCAGAGTGCCGGAGGTGTTGCACGCCGCCCCATTCGCTTTGGAGTGGCCCAAGACTAGCAGGCACAAAAATACACCAATGGTGTGGCTAAGTCGCCGAACCGCAATTTTGCTCATAACTTTGTTGGTAGAGGGTTACATTGTACAAGTAATTCAGGCGACCCAGTTAGCGTTTTGCCTTGCATGGAGTTAGGACTTCTGTACCTGCAGTACTAGCAAATCGCCTGCTGTATTCTGCATATGCAGATGGGTTCGTCAATTTCGGGCAAAGTTGCAGTTGTTGTCGGCGCTTCGAGCGGTATCGGGCGCAGCACAGCTAAAGCTCTTGCTAAAGAAGGCGTGAGGATTCTTGCGGTCGCCAGACGCGAGGAGAAGTTGAAGAGTCTAGCAGAGGAGGCGGAGGTCCAAACCTTCACGGCAGACGCCACGAATCCGGAACAGATGGTATCGGCGGCGAACCGGGCAGAAGCAACTCTCGGACCTGTGGATATGTTGGTGTTCGCGACAGGTACGAACACCCCTGATCGTGCAATGTCAAGGCTTAGTCCTCCGATCTGGAACGAGCTGATCGAAACTAACCTGAGTGGTGCATATTACGCTTCAGCTGCCGTTCTGCCCTCAATGCGCACGAGGAAATCGGGCCTGTTGATTTTCATTTCGTCAATCTCCGGGTTAGTACCTGATGCGTCTGGAGCCGCTTATCAGGCATCCAAACGCGGGATGTTGGGGTTGGCCCACGCAATTCGTGTCGAGGAGAAGGAGAACGGGATTCGCACCTGCGTCATCTGCCCCGGCTTGGTTGAAACAGAAATCTTGGAGAAGAGGCCAGTGAAGCCGAACCCGGAGCAACTTGCGAAAGCGCTTAAGCCCGAGGACGTAGCAGAACTTACAGTGGCCATTGCTCGATTGCCAGAGCGTGTTGTGATACCCGAAGTACAAATACTGCCCACTTACTTGTGACCGAAACCGAAATCCTGGAAGACAGGCCCACTTACCGGCTCAGTAGATCTGGAAGGTTCCTTGTGGCGCACCTGCGCGAGCCCCACGACGTCTTGAGCACTGCGGTCGTAAACGGCGGTTTCGAACGGGGCTTGCAATACCTGGTGAATCACCAGAGTTGCGAGGGGGCGGCACACGATGCCCGTCACGATTTACTTGTTCGCCAAGGAGGGCGCGCTTACCATGAGGTCGTTTGCCGAGAGCTCGCCCTCGATGTATCTACTACCGCAGTGATGGGCACCGCCGCGAACATGAACTACGCAGCTCGGCGAACTCTACAAGATCAGGAACTCGTTGTGACCGCGATCGTCACAGCCGGTGTACGTGGAAACGCTACATGCGCAGGCGATCCGACGTCCTGGCGCGAAACGGAACGGGGCTGGCAGAAGCTGGTATCGGAGCCCGCGCATCTAGCAGGCGGAACTATCAACACAGCATTGTTTGTGAGCTTGCCAGTTACTCCTGGCGCACTCGCACGCGTCGCAATGACGATAACTGAAGCAAAAACAGCGGCGCTGAATTTGCTGGCGGTGCGGAGCCTTTACAGCAGCGCCTTGGCTACTGGCACCGGCACCGATCAGTTTGCCATTGCTGCTCCCCAAGAAGGAGCGCGAGTACTCTCCTCAGCCTCCACGCACGTGAGATTCGGCGAGCTTCTTGCCGCCACAGTGCGTGATGCAACGTTAGAGGCTCTGCGATGGCAAAACGGATTGGAGCCGAGTAGCACGCGGTGTCTTTCCCACATACTTGGCCGGCGCATCCCTCCCGAAGATAAGTTGATCGAAGATCTGGCCCTGCGTTTGGCACCGGAGCACGCGACGTTATTGCGCCGAAACTGGCAAGCTGTAGCCTACGAACCGACGGTTACAGCGGCGATAGCTGCCTGGGCTTCGGTACTCGACCGCGTCGATTCGGGCGCTATACCGTCCAGCGCTGCACACCTGGTTTTACGGCAGCATGCGGCTACGATTGCTTCTAACCTTGCCGCTAAACCGGATGCGTGGCCCCGATTTTTCCAAGACCTTACTGCGCCAGAACCGCGGGAGCTCCTACTTTGCGCGCTGGCTCTCGGTTGGTCATCGAAATGGGAGTAAATATTTGAGGTCGCAAGTAGATGTCTTGGCTTGCAGCGTCGCGCTTGACTTACTACTAGGCGATCCCGTGTATCCGCTACATCCCGTTCGCCTGATTGGAAAACTCCTTACCTATTTTGAAAGAATGCTTCGCCGGGGAGGGTACGGCGGTTACGCAGGCGGGATCGGGCTATTCTTTCTACTTACCTTGACGTTCGAAGGAGGTCTTCACTTACTCTCCTTGCATTTGCGGCGTCGTGGCAGGATTCCTTCTATTTTTTTCGAGATATACCTTACTTACTCGCTGTTGGCTTTGCGGGATCTCGTTGCTCATGCTTGGGCTGTTGAGCAAGCGGTTTCGCGTAACGATCTCTTAGGAGCGCGTAAATGCATTTCTCAATTAGTAGGTCGTGATACGGAGTCGATGGACCTTGCAGCTTGCAGGCGCGCCGCAATCGAAAGTGTAAGCGAGAACCTGACGGATGGCTGGACCAGCGCCCTCTTCTGGTACGTAATCGGCGGTTTACCCGGCCTGTTGCTGTTCAAGATTGTGAGCACGATGGATTCAATGGTGGGCTACCGGACACCTCTCTACCTGCGTTTCGGCTGGTGTGGCGCCAGGCTGGATGACTTAATGAACTACGTTCCGGCGCGACTCACCTATCTGCTAGCTGTCGTCACTGCAGGGCTAATACCGGGCTGCAGTGCCCGCAAGGCTTTCAAAATCGGCTGGCGGCAGCATGGCCTTCTTCCGGGCCCGAACTCCGGCTGGAGCGAGGCTGCCACGGCGGGTGCCATACAGTGCCGGCTTGTCGGCCCGATTTGGTCTAACGGCGTGTTGGTCACAGACACGTGGGTGGGTGATCCTAAGGATCCACCGGCAAGCACAAGGGCTGACGTTCGGCGAGCTCTCTGCCTTGTCCTCGCAGCAGGTGTAGGAAGTGCCGTTTGCAGTCTAGCGGTAATTGCTTCGAACAAATTCTTAACATGCAGAGCTTGATGTGGTACGTTCATTAAGTCCTCAGGTGCCCGCAAGGGCTTAATAGGGAAGCCGGTGAAAGGCCGGCGCGGTCCCGCCACTGTAATCGGGAGTTTTGTTTGTAGTGCCACTGGGCAAGGCCCGGGAAGGCAAGCAAGAGCAGCCATTTCAGGTTGCAACCCGAGAGCCAGGAGACCTACCGAGGGCTGTAGTGCTTATTTTTCCTGCGGAGGACGGGAAGGATGCAGACACCAGGCTCTCGATTTTCTTCACAATTCGCGATCTTTAGAACCTCGCGCAAAACGGTTGCGGGATTAGGCGCGCCCTCTGCGCTTCTGGTTGCCGTGCTTCTGCTGGCATGGGGCGTTCAGGCCCGCGTTTCGCCAGATGTACAGAGAGTTGAACCTCCGAGCTCGGGCCAACTCGTGCCCTCAGGCGCGGACGCAACGCGCACTTTCCCTCGCGACATTATCGACGATAGCGGTCAGCACGTTACGCTTTCGCACCAGCCCAGACGCATCGTGTCGCGCATTTGGTCGCTCGACGAGTATTGCTATCTGATCGCTCCGCCTAAACGCGTCGTCGCTGTTACAGAAACCGCTTACGAACCTTCCGCCAGTAATGTTCTCGACCAAGTGCATCGGTTTCATCCGAAACTTGCCAACAACGCAGAAGACATCGTGAGGTTGGAGCCAGATTTAGTGCTGGTTTCCACCGCCACAGCAGCGGAGATGCCAACGCTGCTTCACAGTGCCGGCATACCCGTTGTGCGAATCGAAACAGACCCGCGGACCCTCGACGGCATCAAGGGGACAATTCGATTAGTTGGCCGGGTACTCGGGGAGGAAGAGACGGCGCGGCGGGTGGAGACGCACTTTGCCGATGAGCTTGCACGGGCGAGAGCGATGCGTCCCGTCGGCTCCCCTTCTCCACGCGTGCTCGGAATTGGCGGTGCATATAGCTACGGAGACGACACGCTTTTCGACAACATTCTGCGCTCACTTGGCGCCACCAATGTCGGCGCGGAAGGCGGTCTGCACCGATATGCGTCAGTGAACAACGAGCAGATCCTGCGCTGGAACCCTGAGTGGATCTTTGCAGGAGCTGCTTCCGGGCACGAAGCGGATGTCGAGCGCCGTCTTCTGAACGATCCAGCTATTCAAATCACGGAAGCGGCAAAACGCAAACAAGTCGTCCCAGTCGATTACAAGATTTTCATGCCAATCTCACCGCTCACTTCACGTTTCGTTCTCACGATCGCCCAGCGTGTCTACGGGCAGGCTCGATGACCCGCCGAACTCTTGCGTTTTACTGCTGCGGCCTGTTCATGCTTGGCATCTGCATCCTTTCGGCAACCGCGGTGGGGAGCACGCCGATGCGACTGGCGGCGGTGGCCCGTGTGCTCGTTTTCAAATCCGGCTTGCCAGTTGCAGCGCCCTCTCACACAGACGAAGTGGTCGTATGGTCGATTCGTTTTCCACGCGTGGCGGTGGCAGGCGTTGTAGGTGCCGGTTTGGCCGCTGCGGGCACTCTGATGCAGGCGCTTTTCCGGAATCCGCTGGCGGAACCGGGTTTGGTGGGCGCAGGCTCAGGCGCGCTACTTGGGGGCGTGTTGTCTTTTGTACTGGGCTGGAGCGCTTCGGGCTCCGTCGCGCTGCCGCTCTGCGCAATGACCGGTGCGCTGCTGGCTCTCGGATTAGTCTATGCGTTTGCCACTCAGGGTGGAACAACGTCCATCGCTACCCTATTGCTTGCCGGCATAGCGGCCAGCACGCTGTTAAGCGCAGCCGCCAGCCTGCTGCTCTCTTTCTTTGTCGCAAACTGGCAGATCGCACAGGAGATTCTCTTCTGGACGATGGGAGGCCTTGAAGGCCGGACTTGGACGCACGTCTGGCTCTCCGCACCCTTCGTAATTGCGGGCCTAATTGCCGCGGCATTGCAAGCGCGAGAAGCCGACCTTCTCATGCAAGGAGAGGAAGCAGCTGCTTCGTTTGGCGTCGATGTCGAAAATGCGAAGCGATTAATGACGTTGACTGCGGCAGTTCTGACCGGAGCGTGTGTTGCCGTGGCTGGTTCTATCGGCTTTGTCGGATTAGTTGTGCCGCATGGTGTGCGGCTGCTCCTTGGCCCTTCCAATCGGCGTTTGCTTCCGGCCAGCAGCCTCGCAGGAGCGGTGTTCCTGATCGCGTGTGACCTGCTGGCGCGCACAATTCACCCACCTACGGAACTACGGCTTGGTATTGTCACGGCACTGATTGGCGGTCCTGTATTCATCTTTCTCCTATTCCGCCAACAGCGCAAAGCAGGGCAGGCGTGATAGCGAGCTTGGAAGTGCAGAAGGCGCACGTAGTTAGGGGAGGGCGCCCAATCCTCCAGAACGCAACACTACAAATACACGGGGGCGACTTCATCAGCCTGCTTGGACCGAACGGCAGTGGGAAAAGCACCCTGTTGCGCGTTCTAGCAGGTATTTGGCGACCCGACGGCGGGAGTGTCAGTCTGCAAGGCCGAGGCCTTTCCGGGATCGGCCGGAAAGAGGTCGCACGTAAGATCACACTCGTCCCACAGGACACCCAAGCCGACTTTGCCTTCCGCGTCGAAGAGATGGTGGCGATGGGTCGCTATCCTCACCGTGGGCGATTTACGCCGGCGAGTGCCAGAGACCGTAAAGCCGTCCAACAGGCACTGCGCGATTGCGACATACAGCACTTAGCTGCGCGAGCCGTTCCGACGCTTTCGGGTGGAGAACGTCAACGCGTGATGATAGCTCGCAGTCTGGCGGCGGAACCGGATTTCATTCTTCTTGACGAACCTACGGCCAACCTGGATGTGCGGCACACGCTAGAGATTTTGGAACTGTGTCGCGCTCTCGCGGCGAACGGCCGCGCCATAGTTCTGGCCACGCACGATCTGAACATTGCAGCGCGCTTCGCAATGCGGACGGCGCTGATGAGCAATGGTCAAGTGGTGACCAACGGTTCCACCGCTGATGTATTGTCACCCGCCTCCATCAACGAAGTATTCGGCGTACGGAGCTCAGTGGCGCAAGCACCAACGGGCGAGTTCGCTTTCATTTTTTCCAGGAATTCTTAAAACCAGCTCGGATTGAAAACTCAGATGCTTCGGACTTTTTTCTTCATTTTCTTCACCTCTTTTTGCGTGTCCATCTGTTCTGGCGAGCGTCTCTCAGGCGTTGTGGAAGATCAGCAACACCGGCCCGTGGGAGGCGCCGAACTCGTGCTCTACCGTGCGGGTTCGGACGCGCAGAGCGGCATCTCCTTTCAGTCGGATCAGGATGGTCACTGGCTAGCAAGTGATCTAGCCACAGGCGACTACCTGCTGACTGTCTCCAAGGCAAACTTCCAGGGGATCACGAAAAACATACACGTAAGTGGCGATCAAGAGTTGCCGCCTCTAAGCTTGGAGCTCGCCGGCGTAAATCAAGTCGTGCAGGTCACGGCTCAGGACTCACCGCAAGCATTGCGGGAGGCATCCAAGAGCCTTTCGGTAATCGATCACGACGAAATTGCAAACCGCAACGATTACTCGGTTGCAGAAACGCTTCGAACCAGTCCGGGATTACAGATCCTGCAGTCGGGAGGACCGGGACAGCTGGTTACTCTGCGCGTGCGGGGCCTGCGGCCAGATGCCACGGCGGTGCTGATCGACGGCTTGCGCTTCCGCGACAGCACAACGTTGCAGGGCGATGCAAGTTCCTTCGTCTCATCGCTCAACATCGTGAATCCGGATCGGATTGAAGTGCTTCGGGGTGCAGGATCATCTCTTTATGGCACGAATGCTGCTGGTGGCACGATTAATATCGTCAGCGATGAAGGGGGCGGCCGAACGCATGGAGACTTGCAGGCCGAAGGCGGCAGCTTAGATCTCTTGCGTGCCCGCGGACAAATTGCCGGTGGGCTCGCCTCGAATCGACTTGTGTATTCGGCCGGACTGCTGCATTTGAATGTGCTTTCCGGAATCGACGGACAGGATGCTGCGCGAAGCACAGCACTTCAGAGTTTTGCCCGCTATAATTTCAATGACCGAATCAGCATCAGTGGCCGCTTCTGGGGCTCTGATGATTTTGCGCAGCTGAACGCAAGTCCAAACACGGACACAATTCCTCCCGCTAATATTCCCGCTTCCGGCGTCGTACCTGCCATCCCAGGGCGCACCTTCACCCCCGATGAGAACGATCCCGACAGCCGTCGCGCGTCGCAATTCTTTGATACCGCCGCCATTTATCGTCAGATCCTCGCGCCGCGTCTATCCTGGCAAGCGAGCTATCACAACACGCATACGGTGCGACGTTACGACAACGGTCCGGCTGGCCCAGGCTTTTTTCAGCCCGCAGCGGACGACCAGAGCCGCTATCGCGGCGATATCCACACCGTCGACACGCGACTCCACGCGGACTTAGCTGAGTGGTTTACCCTAACGGGCGGGTATGAGTTTGAACGGGAGATCTACGCTGACCGGCTAGACAACCATCTCACTGATGCAAGCCGCGTGTTCTCGGAAACCTATGCTCGGCAGGATTCCCACGCAGCGTATTTTGCGGCGCAGGCAGCACTGCTAGCTCGCAGGCTGCAGCTCTCTGCGTCAGGGCGGGTACAAGTGTTTCGACTGAGCACACCTACGTTCCGCGCCGGGGCACCCGCGGAAGCATATACCCGCGAACTGCCGGATCCACCTCGGGCGTTGACCGGCGATTTCTCGGCAGCTTACCTCCTGAATCGCTCGGGCACAAAGTTACGAGCCCATGTTGGGAATGCCTACCGCTCGCCGTCACTTTACGAACGATTTGGTGGCGGCTTCTTTAACGACTATTTCACAGGACAACCCGCGTACAGCCCATACGGTGACCCGGCCCTCGCTCCGGACCGGTACAACTCTGTGGATGCCGGCGTTGATCAATATCTGTGGGGCGAGCGCCTTCTTCTTTCAGCCACCTACTTTTATACCCGCATCGTGCACGTGTCGGCGTTTGACTTCAGCGAGTTTCACGTCGACCCGGCGACCGATCCCTACGGCCGAAGCTCCGGCTACTATAACGGCCCAGGTGGGATATCGCGTGGTACCGAGGTTGCCCTGCGCGCCCGGCCGTACCGTCAGGTTTCACTGTCAGCTTCCTACACTTACGCCCATAGCAATTCCGACCTAGATAATGGCGTGGTGGGTTTTCGCCGCAACTTTGGCGTGCCCGATCACGTCTTCGGATTCGTTGCGACCAATCAATGGACGCCCCGCCTTGACACCACAGTCGACCTTTATAAGTATTCAGACAACTACGCCGCGCTCTTCGCTATCACACAGTCACGCGCGTACCGCTTCCCGGGCTTTACCAAAACAGGACTGGTGGTCGGATACCGAATCTGGCAGAATGATCTCCGATCTCTCCGGCTGTATGGACGCGCCGATAACATATTCGATCGTAACTACACGGAGGCGGGCTTTCGCGCGGCGGGTGCAACCTTTGTGGCTGGCCTCGGCTACGCGTTTTAGTATTTGGGGCGTACGCCTTGACGCTGTAACCGGCCTGTATTGCGCCCCTGATGACACTCTGTTAGCCTAGCGTTAAACAATGAGCCTTACCCGGAAAAAGTCGCTGTCGTCGTTGCTGGAGCAGGCCTCCGAGAACGGTTTAAAGCGAACCTTAACCGCACAGAATCTGATTGCGCTCGGCATTGGAGCGCTCATTGGAGCGGGAATTTTTGTTCGCACCGCGGCGGCATCGGCCGAAGCTGCCGGACCGGCTGTGACCTTGTCGTTCGTTGTTGCAGCGATTGGCTGCGCATTTGCTGGCCTCTGCTATGCCGAGTTTGCGGCCATGATTCCGATTGCCGGCAGCGCCTATACATACGCATATACGACGATGGGTGAGTTCGTAGCCTGGATTATCGGATGGGCGCTGATTCTGGAATATGCGCTCGGCGCCACCACTGTTTCTATCGCGTGGAGCGAGTACCTAAACAATCTTCTCGGCGGACGCATACCTTTTGAGTGGTGCCATTCGCCGCTTGAAGTTTCCCAGGCAGGCGCTCACGGGATCCTGAATCTGCCTGCGGTACTGGTTTTGATACTTCTTACCATGCTGCTGATCAAAGGGACGGAAGAGTCATCGACAGTAAACACGGTCTTCGTTGTGATCAAGCTCAGCATCGTAATCGCCTTTATTGCGCTTGGATGGCAATTCATCAATCCCGCCAATTACCATCCTTATTTCGTTCCGGCCGACCTCCCGCATCACGAAGGCACATTCCGTCATGGATGGGGCGGCGTGCTGGGCGGCGCTGGAATTGTATTTTTTGCCTTCATCGGCTTCGATGCCATCTCGACTGCCGCACAGGAAACCAAGAATCCGAGCCGCGATATGCCTATCGGCATCCTAGGTTCGCTTGCCATCTGCACGGTTCTGTATATCACTTTCGGATATGTACTGACGGGGGTGTGCAATTGGAAGGAGTTTGCGATCGCGGGAAAAGAAGCCTCCGTGGCCTACGCTGTGCAGCACTACATGCCGGGTTTCAGCTGGCTAGCTACGGCCATCACTGTGGCCATCCTGGCCGGCTTCACGTCGGTGATTATGGTGATGCTTCTGGGACAGAGCCGTGTTTTCTTCTCGATGGCCAAGGATGGCCTGTTGCCCAAACTCTTTGCTGAGCTCCATCCTACCTTTTGCACGCCCTATAAATGCAATTTGATGCTGCTGCTGCTGGTAGGCATTTTGGGCGCAACACTGCCTGGTTCGCTTGCTGGCGATCTCACCAGCTTCGGAACGCTGTTTGCGTTCGTACTGGTCTGCATCGGAATCATCATCATGCGACGAACGGATCCAAAGGCTGAGCGTCCGTTCCGCACTCCGCTCGTGCCAGTGGTGCCGATCCTTGGAGTGGTGGTATGCGGCGGCATGATCGTCGCACTCGACCGTTTCACGCAGTTGACAGCTGTGGGTTGGATGTTGGTTGGCTTGGCAGTGTACTTCCTTTACGGTCGTGCACACAGTAAGTTGAGCGGCGCCCCACCTTCTCCCGCTGATTCACCTTCGCCCTTAGCTGCATCTCATCTGTCGTGAGATTTCTCCTCTGCGGAGTTCTTTTCGCCGCCGTTACAGGTGGTCAGACATTAACGAACGTTCGAGTAATCGATGGCACGGGTCGTGTGCCGCTGGAGCACGCGACTGTCGAGATACGCAACGGCAAGATCGCATCCATCACTCCTATTCGTACTAGCACACCGGCAAGCCGCACAGTAATGCCAGGCATCATCAATGCGCACGGGCATGTTGGATTGGTGAAAGGCACAGCCCTATCGTCCAAGAACTACACCGGTCTCAACATTCTGCATCAGCTCACTCAATACGAAGAGTACGGCGTAACCACTGTGATGTCGCTGGGGCTCAATAAAGATTATGTCTACCAGTTCCGCGCCGAGCAGGGCAAAGGCAACGAGCCTGGAGCAACACTACTGACGGCTGGACGCGGGATTGGCGTACCGAAAGGCGCTCCGGCCGTTGATGTAGACAAAGATCAGGTTTATCGACCGAAGAGTGCGGACGAAGCCCGGCAAGCCGTACGGGAGATGGCGGCGCATGCTCCAAATCTAATTAAGATCTGGGTCGATGGTGGAGGCGGAAAGTATCCCAAGATGGCTCCCGAAATCTGGGGAGCTGTGATCGACGAGTCGCATCGTGCCGGCCTTAAAGTAGCAGCCCATGTGTTCGCGTGCGAGGACGCGCGTGGCTTAGTGGATCATGGAGTCGACATCCTTGCGCATAGTGTGCGGGACCGCGAACTGGATGCTGAGACGGTCAGCGCCATTAAAAACAAGGGCGTCGCCTACATTCCCACACTGCAACTCGAAGAGTCGTTCTACATCTTCGGCGAGCAACCGGCCTTTATGGCAGAGCCGTTCTTTCATCGCGCCGTAGATGAGTCGTTGCTGAAGAAACTAGCTGACGAGAAAAAGGTCGATGCCGCGACCCATCGCAAAGCTTTCGATATCGCGATGCAAAACGTGCGCAAGTTGCATGCGCAGGGTGTACCTGTTTATCTTGGCACTGATTCAGGCGCGAATCCCTATCGCTTGCCAGGCTGGGCCGAGCATCGAGAGCTGCAACTTCTGGTACAGGCAGGCCTGACACCTCTGGAAGCGATCCGTGCGGCCTCCGGAGCTAACGCTGAGTTGCTCGGTATCGCAGATCGCACCGGAACGTTGGCGCGCGGCAAAGCGGCCGATCTGATCGTGCTCACTGCTGACCCATCCAAGGACATCCGTAACACTGAGAAGATCGACTACATCATGCACTCCGGAAAGCGTGTAGGCGTCGCCAAGACATCTAGCCTTCCTGGAACAAAAGCTTTGCCGTAGCGCTTCAACTCACGAGCTACAGCGGGGAGCTAGACGTGCGGAAGTCAATCTTGCTGCGCGGCGAAGACGGGTTCGTGACCTGCAAGCATCAGGCGCTCGTCCAAAGCCGCCTTTACAAGATCTTCTTCAAGCTCAGTAAGGCCGTGAGCATCGGACTCTATCTTCGACAGAAATCCTTGCACACGGCTGCGAGACGTTTCACCCGGTAGGGCTAAGGCATATGCAAACAGAGCATCGGATCGCAGTTCATTGTCTTCAAAGAGCTTTCTGAGATGGTCAAGTTCAGAGCGAATACCGTAGTAGCCAATGCCCCAGATCGCGCTGCGGCGGATTTCCAGATCGGAATCGCGTAGATGAGGCACAAAGTGATCGCGAAAACCCTCGTACATCGAGCGCCACATAGCTTCCATTGCCTTGGCCCGATGAGCCTCGGAACGATATAGCGCGAGAATTGCATCCCGCACCTCGTTGCGGTCGGCTTCAGGAGCCAAACCGACAACTAGCCCGGCACGCTCGCCGTCCGTTGTGGCGGGGTTACGTACAGCCGCAAGCATGGCTTCTACTACATTCGGATCGTCGGTTGCATGCATGAGGCCCTCCCATGCGCGGGCGCGGACTTCGTTGGATTCGTCGTTGGTTGCGGCACGAAGCAGCACACGTTTCTGTCCGTCGGTGAGCTCCTCATTGAAGAACGAAGCCGCCGCAGCAGCACGTAAGGCCGCCGATTGGCCCGCTTCTAATAACTGCAGACGCTCGTCAGCATCCAACGCGTCCATCGGGATGTCAGCTTCTGGCGGATAGAGGCACCAGATATCAAAAGTGAACTCCTCTTCGGTTGCAGGAGGTTTGCCGAGTTGCGCGAGCGCATCCTCGATCTCGCGCTTCAGCTCCGCATCGACCTCGGTAAGGTCAACGGCCGCAGCTTCAAGAGATCCGCGAGCACGTTCATCACCGTAAACACCAAGCAACAAAACAGTGTCTGAGAGGTTATACTCAATGCGATTCAGCAGGAGCTGTAGAATTCGATCGTCTTTGATACGAAGGTGAGCAAGGATGAAGGCTATTTCCCCGCCCTCCTCCTCGTCCAAGCCCTCGTATAGATCGAGGAGCGGCTCAAGTGCGGGTGCGCCGATCTCCACGACAGCCTCCAAGAGCTCGTCCGGAACGTCGGAAGGATCCGCTTCGATGTACGCCAGAAAGAATGGCAGGCTTTCGGGTGTTCTCCAATGTCGCAATATTGCGATTAGTTCCGGCGTAAGGTCAATCGGATCAGCAGATCGATCACGCTCGGCATACGCGAGAGCCGCTGGCAAGCCTTCCTCTTTGCGGTCGAGGATGGCGTGGAGGAAGCGTCGGTCTAGGCCGAGGTGGCCACGCGCGGCCGCCTCCAAGATTTCAGCGGGAGGGTACCCATTGAGCCGATCAGGATCTAGAAGTGAAGGTAGCGAGGGCGAAATCACCCTTTAGTGTACTTCGCGTTCGCGCGTGGGAAAGAGCAGCGGATAACGATGTGGAAACCGCCAAACGCTGCCCGATCAGAGTTAGTTTGATCCTTCCGGCTCCACCACCACCGTGACGTCGGTAGTGACTTCGCGGTGAAGTCGCACAGGCACTTTGAATTCGCCCAAAGTGCGGATGGGCTCTTCGAGTTGCACACGGCGCCGGTCGACATGGAAGCGCTGGGCTTCCAACGCGTCGGCGATGTCCTTAGCTGTCACAGAACCAAACAAATGGTCGTTCTCGCCCACACGATGGCGGAAAGTGAGCCGCACGTCCGTCATCAGTTTTGCCAGATCCTCGGCTTCGGCCTTAGCCTTGGCTTCACGGCGAAGATACGCCTCGCGCTCCTGCTCGACGATTTTGCGATTAGCGTCCGTTGCCGGAACGGCTAACTTTCTAGGCAACAGGTAATTGCGCGCGTAGCCGTCGGCCACCTTAACGACAGCGCCGCGAGCTCCTACTTTTTCGACGTCTTCTCTCAGAATGATTTCCATAGTTGAGGCCCCTTCGTAGTTATACGCGCGAAGCGTAAGGCAGCAGCGCAATGCTGCGGGCCTGTTTAATGGCTTCGCAAAGCCGCTTCTGATGTGGCGTGCAGACGCCCGAAATGCGCCGGGGTGTGATCTTGCCGCGTTCTGAGATGAAGGATGACAACATCTTAGAGTCTTTGTAATTGATGTCGTCGATCTTGTCTACGCAAAACCGGCACATCTTTTTGCGCCGAAAGTACTGCTTCTTCCCCGTGGCAATGGCCTTGTCGCCGCCAGTGGGGCGCTGTGATGCCGCAATAGGGCGGCCGCCTCGTTGTTCTGCCATGATCCGATGTCCTCCTTACTCGGCGTCTTGAATTGCTGCGGGAACGGCAGGGGCCGGTCCACGTACCGCTGTTCCTTCGGGAGCGGCTTGTTGCGGCGCGCCGGGTACCGGCGATGGCGCTTCGCCTGGCAACACCGGCGCAGATACCGCTGGCGTCGGTGGCGGCGGTGGTTTTCGCAGCGCACGCTTTTCACGCGCTTTGCGACGCTTCTCAATACGCTTTAAGCGCTCGTCGATGCGGACAGTGATGAACTTCAGCACGGCGTCGGTCACACGCAACCGGCGCTCCAACTCCTTCACAGTGTCCGCCTGTGCCGAGAACTGCAGGAAAATGTAATGCCCTTCGTTGTGTTTGTCAACGCGATAGGCCAGTTTGCGTATGCCCCACTTATCGACCTTGTCGAGCGATCCGCCTCCTTGGGTGATCGTCGTTCTCAGCTGCTCGATTACCGGATCTAACTCTTCGTCTGTAGCGTCCGGTCGAACGATAAACAACTCTTCGTAAATTCTCATTCTTCCTCGATTGGTATGCCTCGAGCGCGGCGATTGTATTTCGCCATGGACTTTTCGGCGCCTTCGGCGACGATGGCTTCGATAGCATCCGCGGTGTAGGAGACTATCTCACCCTCGTCCACTGCCAATTCCCGCTCCAGAGGGGCGAGAACATACTCGGCGGCATCGCGGATCTCATGTGGCGGGCGTACACCGACCCGCACACGAGTAAACTCATCCGTACTCAATGCTGCAATCACCGACTTGACACCATTGTGTCCAGCCGCAGAGCCCTTACCCTTGATCCGCAACGCGGTCCAAGGCAGATCGAGCTCGTCATAGACCACCACCAGGTTCTCTGGCCCCAGATTCCGATATCGCAACACCGCACCAACGCCATGACCGGAATGATTCATAAACGTTTGGGGCTTAATTAGCAACACTTGGGATTCTCCCAATCTGCCCATTCCAGTCAGACATTGGTGTTCCGAGTGCGTAACCGGAATATGATGCCGCCTTGCTAGCTCGTCCACCACAACAAAGCCGATATTGTGGGGCGTGTTCTGGTAGCGAGCCCCGGGGTTGCCCAGCCCCGCTATACAGAGCACTTCTAAAAGCCCGGCCCCCGTTACTTCTTCTTGGCCTCGCCGCCTTCCTCTTCCTTCTTGCCCTTCTTCACCACTTCGGGCTCTGCAACGACAGTAGCGGCTTCAGGCGCGGGTTCTTCCGCCTTCAGTGAGATGACGTGCGAGATAACGGCATCCGCGGGCGAACGTAGCACCATGGAACCAGTAAGGGGGATGTCACCGGCGCGGATGCTTTGGCCAATCGTCAGCTCTGCCACATTAACGTCAAACTGCTCCGGAATGTCATTGGGTAAGCACTCGATTTCGATTTCACGCGACACAATCTCGTGCAAGCCGCCTTGCAACTTGACACCCCTAGGATCGCCGTGAGTTAACACAGGAACTTTCACTGTGATGCGCTGCTCTAGGTCGATGCGCTTCATATCGGCATGCAGCAGCGTGTCACGAATGGGATCGTACTGCCAGTCGATGATCATCACGGGCGTTGGCTCGCCAGCTCCGATATCGAGTTTAAAAATCGTGTTGTGCCCGGTTTTGCTGTTAAGAATCTTAGTGAGCTCTTTAGGGCTCACTGCTACAGCTTGTGGCCCAGCCGGGCCGCCATAAACTACGGCAGGCATGGAGCCGATGGCTCGCAAACGCCGCGCTTCGTTTTTGCCGCGAGTGTCACGAGCCTGCGCGGCGATCTTGATCTCTTTAACCATCTGTTACTCCTCTACGCCGGAACGGCAAGCTCCTGGAAGCACACCGGACTCCACGCGTCGATTATCAGGACCGCCAGCTGAGCTGTCAGCCATTAGCTCTTGCCAAGCCCGGGAAGTCTCGCCCGGACTAAATAAAAAGAGTGCTGATCGAACCACCTTCGTGGATCGACTGCACTGCCCTCGCCAGCAAGCCCGCTACCGAAAGCGTCTTCAACTTCGGGCAACGTGATTCCTGCTCCGTATGAGGAACGGAATTGGTTACTACCAATTCCGTCAGCGGTGATGCATTAATGCGATCTACCGCTGGTCCGGAAAGCACCGCGTGGGTAGCACACGCAGTCACCGACTGCGCACCATGATCGAACAGCGCATCAACACCCTTCACCAACGTACCCGCCGTGTCGACAATATCGTCCACGATGAGGCAGTGCCGTCCATGCACTTCGCCAATGATATTCATCACCTCAGCGACGTTTGCATCTGTGCGCCGCTTATCGATGATTGCCAGTGGGCAGTTTAAACGCTTGGCAAATGAACGGGCACGTTCCACACCGCCAGCGTCGGGCGAGACGACTGCCAAGTGTTGACGATCAAACTTCCCGATGAAGTGTTCTACCATTACCGGCGCCGAGAACAGGTGATCTACTGGAATATCAAAAAATCCCTGAATCTGCGCTGCGTGAAGATCGAGCGCGAGAACCCGATTCGCCCCGGCTCGCTCGATCAAACTGGCTACCAGTTTGGCCGAGATTGGCATCCGCGGGCGGTCCTTACGATCCTGCCTCGCGTACCCATAATAGGGTAGCACTGCCGTGATTCGCTCTGCGCTGGCCCGTTTCAGCGCGTCGATCATCAGTAGCAACTCCATCAAGTGGTGATCGACGGGGGTTGACGTGGGCTGCACCAGAAACACATCGGCACCCCGAACGTTCTCCTGAATCTGCAGGTGCGTTTCGCCGTCCGCAAAGCGCCGAATCATGGCAGCACCCACCGGACATCCAAGCACGCCACAAATTTCGTCCGTCAACGCGGGGTTGGCACTGCCGCTAAATACCTTGTAATCCGTGTATAGCGCCCGGGCAGGTTTTGAAGCAGCCATCTGTCAGCTGCCCAATGCCTTGGCCCAGATTTTTTCAAGACGAGTACGGCTCACAAATTGACTGACGAACGTCTTGCAATCGGGGAAGCCCGACGCAGCAGCCTCTGCATACGAGCGGTTCTCGAAAATGCCAAACAAGGCCGAGCCGCTGCCGGTCATGCGGGCGGGACTCGCGCCAAAGCGTCGCAGTTTGCGCGTAATCGCAGCAAGCTGAGGATGCATTCGAAATACAGGTTCTTCAAAGTCGTTGCGTACGGGGAGCGCGCTCAAGTCGGTTTGAGAAATTGACCAAGCTAGCGATTGAAACTCTCCCAGAATAGGCATTCCGCCACCCAATGTCAACGCATCCGTAACATCCGTGGCCCGTTCGCGATCGAGCGCTCGATAGGCCTCTGCAGTCGAAACATGCACAGGAGGGCAGACGATAAGCACAGTTCTCGCGGGCTGATCGAGGAGCGGATAAAGTTCCGCGCCGCGACCTAGTACCAGCGCGCTACCGCCGAAAAGAAAAAAAGGAACATCGCTGCCAAGTTCGGCTGCCAATTCGGCCAGGACCGGCGTGTCCACCTCCTTCGCCGCTAGAGTCGGCAGAGCTCTTAAAACAGCGGCGGCGTTACTCGATCCTCCCCCCAATCCCGCACCCATTGGAATCTTCTTTTCCAACCGGATATGAATGGACCCGCGGATCCTTAGGCGCTCGCATACAGCACGCGCCGCCCGAAGCACCAGATTGTCGGGAATATCCAGCCGATCGCTTAGAGTAATCTGCAGCTTCTTCTGCGGGGCAAACTCAATGGCAATCCGGTCGGCGAGGCTAATGGTCTGGAGAATGGAACGGATCTCGTGATAACCATCCGGGCGCTTGCCGAAAACCCGCAGATCCAAGTTAATCTTCGCCAGTGACTGCAGTACGACAGTTGACTTCGTAGACGACGGCGGTACTGCATACGACATCAGTACTGCAGCAATGAAAAGAGGTCGAAGCCCTGCAGTTTCTGGCGACCGTTTAGGAATTCGAGCTCGATGACAAAACCCAGGCCCGCCACTGCGCCCCCACTCTGCTCCACTAAGCGGGCTACGGCGCCGGCTGTACCGCCTGTGGCGAGGACATCGTCGATGATCAGGACCCGGTGACCTCTGGCGACAGCATCGGCATGGATCTCGAGCGTGTCGGTCCCGTACTCGAGCTGATATTCGACGGAGCGAACTGCGGCGGGCAGCTTCTTCGGCTTACGCACGGGCACAAATCCGGCTCCGAGAGCATGCGCCATCGCCGGAGCAAAGAAGTAACCGCGAGCTTCGATGCCAACTACAAGATCGACTTGCATGCCCTTGTAATGCGCGGCGAGGGCATCAATGGTTGTCCGAAAGCCGTCCTTGTCCTTCAGTAATGTTGTGATGTCGTAGAAGTTGATGCCGGGCTTGGGAAAATCGGGCACCTCACGTATCAGCTGCTTTAAATAGCTATATGGCGTGGCTGTGGCGGGAGCAATGGCAGACACGCCGAGATTGTAGCAACCAGACTCCCGGGAACGACTTGGACAGTGTGCGAAAGTGTGTCGGGGATGTCAGCTACTCTTTGGCCCATTCTTCTGCTGGCGTTGGCTCCCATCTGGCTGTCGGTTTTGCTGGGGCCGTCTGTCGTGACGGGCAATGCGGGAGACGATGCCAATTTCGCGCTTCATCTAGTGCGATTGCTGTACAACGGTATTTCCCACGGCCACTTCTGGCCGCGCTGGTCAGCGATCGGCAACGAAGGGTATGGATCGCCGGCTCTTTATTTCTATAGCCCGCTGGCTTACTGGGTTGCGGGACTGACCGGTTCCGCGCTGAAGCTGCCGCTAGCGCTCGCGTTGAGTCTCTCTATCGGCATTTTTCGCACAGTCGCGTTTGTTACCTGCTGGCTGTGGTTGCGCCTGCACACTGACAACAAGGTGGCAGCCTGGGGCGCTCTTCTCTTTGTCTCGCTACCTGCCTTGGGTTTGCTGAACCCGACGATACGAGTCGCCATGGGGGAGACGGCGGCAACCGCATTTTTACCGCTGCTGTTTTACGTTTGCGACGGGATCAAGGGGGAAAGGTGGTTCGTCATCGCGTTTTCGGTCGTGACGGCGCTCCTGGTGTTCACGCACCTTCCCCAAACCCTCCTAGGCCTTCTCTGCGTCGGAGCGTACCTGCTTGCCGGAAAGCGGTGGCGCAAGGCGCTACTGGCCATTGCGGGTGCTTGCCTTGGATTTGCGCTCGCTGGAGCTTTCGTCATCCCTGCCCTCGGACTGCAGAGTGCCATCACCGCTTCTGGCTGGGACTCGCCCTGGCTTGATCCCCGCAACAATATGCTGTTCAGTCGGGCAAGTATCGATTTGCATCGTTACCGCGTGTCGTCGCTGGTTTGCCTGTACGCGACGTTCGCAATTTGCCTCCTGATTGGGCTTATTGCCGCCGCTGCCAAGAGATCCGTCACGAAACCGGCTACGGCTCCGAGTTTCCTGCTTTTGGGAGTTCTTCTTGGCATGACGCCAGTAGCCACAATCTTCTGGACCAATTTGGCGGTGCTGCACCGGCTTCAATTTCCATGGAGGCTGATGCCGTTGGCATGATTGTTTTCCAGCCTGTGCGCCGTCTTGCTGGCTCAGCACTCCAAACATTACAGATTGGCTTTGGCGGGGTTCGCCTCGGCCCTCGGCGCAGGGCTTTTATTTCTTCTGATGCTCTGCGGCGCTGCCAGTTGGCCTGGACTTCTGCCGGTGTCTCTGGCGAGAGCCGTCAAAGGACGGTTGCCGAACTACGTCAGCTATAGCGAACGCGAGACGCAGCAGCAGTCGGGACGCGGTAGCGATGTTCCAGAATACGTCCCGACCTTGGCGACTGCCGCAGGATGGGATTTTCATGTACCTGGCGTGAACCCGCCGGTCCTGGCTGAGGAAGGACGCTTTGGACGGCGTCCCTCGGCGCTGGCGAGCCAACACCAGACTAGGGCCGACACGGGAAGCGACGGAGCAGTGTTCACGCTACACGAGAATGACTCCGCAGAGCGTACTTTTTTGCTGCACCAGTTTTACTTTCCTGGTTGGACTGCATCACCTCTGGCACCCGGTGTTCTTCTCCAGGGCGATAAGGAGACGGGTTTGGTCCGTGCGTATCTACCCGCCGGCCACGCATCGGTAATAGTGCGCCGGACGACACCGAAGTTGGAGAGAGCCGGGTGGATCTTTTCGGGAACGGGGCTGGTGGGTTTGATACTGCTGCCCATCTGGGTCAGCCTGTCGAGACGTGACGTGGGATCGGTGCCGAACGATCTCATGCCATCAGACCTTAGGGACAGATCTCACTATTTGTAGTTAGGGAAAGCAACTTACCTGAAGAGGCCCCGCTTCGTACCTAGCTGCACGGCTTCGCGGTATCCGGTCATTTCCAGGTACCCACGCCCCTGCGTCTCTTTGCCAGCGAGCTTCCCGGTGAAATGCACGGATCCCTCCCAGTAGGGAGGCGAGGCAGGATCTCCTGCAAGTTCCTGGTTTTCTACTTCCGGCTCTGCGTGGAGGTCAATACCTTCACGCGGCATGTGGATTTCCCACTCGATCGGATATGCCGACCATTTACGTCCTGGAGACAAGCTGAATTGCGAAGCTGTTAGATTCGTTGCTCTACCCGCGCCATCGACATAGGTTCCCGATGAGTAAGGAGTTGCTTGTCCTCTGCGATCGCGCAAACGATACAGCATCAGATCGCTGCCGTCGTTTAATTGGATTGCGAACCAGTCCCAGCCGGACAGCGTATTGTCCTCGGGTTCGGTGAAGAACTCATGGTCCATCCAGGAGAGGCCCCGCACAGACGATTTTTGTCCCTTCCAAGTTACGTTTCCGACGGTGCGCAAACGCGTGAACGAGAGATAGTGCGACGCTTCACCCGGCAGAGGTCCTTTCACGCTGACACTGTTGCGCCCTTGCCTGACAACGGGCTTCTCGGCATCAAGCTGGAAATCGAGGGAAAGCCCTTCCATTACCGCCTGCAGGTGCATGCGATCCGAGCGTCCTCCGTCGACCCAGCGCACAGACCAGTTGCCATTCCAGTAACGGCTGTCGTGCTCGGAGGCACCTGCTAACCCAGGGCCGGCGCGGTTCAAGCGTTGCGTATGCGTGAATGTTTTCCCCTCGATATCGGTGAAAGCGAGGTGCGCCAAGTAGATCTGATCTGGTCTCCACTGACTGTTCGTAAGCAGCACGTCTCGGGCGGCGCCTCTCTCAGCTTGGCGAAAGAACGTGAGCTCGTACCCAAACTTCCGGCCTTTCACCGTTTGTACATTGCCGGTGAAATACCACCATTCTGCGGCAAACTCGGGGTGAGAGAAATGATCGCGGGGAAATGCGTAAGCATATCCGGGCTCTGCAACATGAAAGGCAGGTTCCGCGCAAAGGAGTGCGACAGAGCATAGCAGCAACGCTGGCATTCCGGGCCAATCAACCCTCACGCATCACCTCCATCGGGCTCAGTGATACGGCGGTTCTGGCCGGAAACAGCCCAGCAAGCACTGTGGACACATAAATCCCGGTCATCGCTGACAACAGCGCAACCGCGGGCCAGTGAAATTGAATAGTCCATCCAAACGACTGCTTGTTGATCACAAAGATCAGGATGAGCGACAGCGCGCTGCCTAGCAGTAGGCCAACGACCAGAGCAAGCAGGCCAAGCATCCCGGCTTCGACAAGAATCATGCGGCGTACCTGCCAGCGTTCCGCGCCCAGGCTCTTCAGGAGAGCAAACTCGCGGCGCCGGTCGATCACAGTCGTCAGGAGCGAGCCTGCAACGCCTGCCACTGCCACAAAGACTGCCACAGCCTCCAAAGCATATGTAATCCGGAACGTGCGGTCGAAGACGTCGATTGCACCTTCCCTTAGCTGACGGTTGGAAAAGACAAGCACCGCATGACCGCGAAGCACTTGCTCGATTTCACGGCGCGCCCGACCTGTGTCGGCCCCGCTCTTCAGGTAGGCGGCGAGGCTAGAAATGGCAGTATCCGGCGAATAACGCAGCAGCACTTGCCGATCGAGGAGAACGTAGCCGCGTTCGGCCGAGTAGTCGTAGTAAACACCGATAACGGTGAAGGGAACGCGCCGTGCCTCGAACGGGATTGGCAACACGGAGCCTGCATGGACGTGGTGTTTGTTCGCAAACGGCTCACTGACAATTGCGTAGTTGCCTGTCGGCAACTGGCGTAAGATCGCTTCGCGATGCTGCCCCGGAAGGAACCTCAGATTACGCGCGTTTGGGATACGGGCTGTCTCCGCACTTGCTAACGTCGCGGGCATGGTTTCGACCGTAATCGGATATGCGCGGAAACGATCGACTGCCGCAACCTCCGGTAAGCGCGAAACGCGATCTGCCAGGATGACTTGCATCGTGGGATACCGGTCACTGCCTGCCGAACCCGCTGGACGCAAGTAGAAGTCGGCGCGGAGTTGGGACTCCATCCAGAGAGAGACCGTCTCGCGGAAGCTGCCCACCATGATTCCAACGCTCGCGGTCATCGCGACAGACGTTGCTAATGCCGCTGTGAGCACCGAAGTGCGCAGGAGCGATGCTCTCAAGGCCTGCAAGGCAAGAAGCCCTTCTACGTTCAACAACGTGAACGCGAGCGGACGGGCTGCCCGTGCTAGCCACAGCAATAGGTGCGGAATGACGCAAACCGTTCCGGCGATTCCGAGCAACACGGAAATGTAGCCGAAGACCACCCGTCCGCCAACCGGGGGCAACTGCGCCAGTAGCGCGGCAATTGAGAGACATGCGATTCCATAGGCGATCGTCACACGCGAGGCTGACGCGAATCTGGACTGTTCACGGCCACGCGCCATGGCCTCTACCGGGGCCACCGCGCCTGCCTCGATGGCGGGAGCAAAGGCGGCCGACAAGGAAACGCCGATCCCCAGTGCGATGCCCGAAATTGCTGAAGACCAGTGAAGCTCGACTGAGCCCGGAGTGCTGCTAATGTAGAGCGACTGCACAGTGGTGCTGATCAGTTGCACTGCGCCTCCGGCCATCAAGCGGCCGAATGCGAGGCCCAGTGCCGAGCCGCAGACAGCAAGGAAAGCGGCTTCCGCAAGCACCGCTGTCACGATGTCGCCGCGGCCGGCGCCGATTGCGCGCAAAATGCCGATTTCCACCCTTCTGCGGACCACGGAGATGGAAATAGCGTTGTAGATCAAAAAACCGCCAACCAGCAAAGCGATGTAACTGAGGACATGCAGATTCCAACGGAAGGCGGCAAGCATTTTCCGGTTTTCCTGCGTGCGGGCCCCTTGCGGCTCTATACGTACGCCGGCGGGTATCGCCGCTTGGATGTTCGCGATCAGCTTCCGCTCGTTTTGCCTGTCATCTCTGGGCAATCGAACCTCGATGCTGTCAAGCCTGCCGGCCTTACCAGTGACGGCCTGCACCCATCCGATGTCCGCCGCCACGATGTTCCCGCCTGCGTCCGATCCTTTCGGCAACAAACCCGCGATCTGGACATCAAACGTTCGATCGTTGACTGTGAGACGCAAGTGTTCGCCTTCGTGCCGGCCCAATGTTCTGCTGACCCAGACGCCGTTCGCAATTTCGAGACCGCCCTTTGCAACCGATTTGGGCGCGAAAGCCTGAGCGTTACCGATGAAGTCGAGCCCGATCAGGGTGACAGTCTCACCCGCATCAGCGACAAAGGCAAAGTCCTCTATGCGCGGTGCAAAACGGAGAGGATAAGGGAGCTGCGCGAGCGTGCCCAACGTCTTTTCATCGAGGCCGGCATTAGCGCGAAGTACGTAGTCGCTCTCGCCGGTGAGCGATTGGAGGGAAGAATGAAAGCTGCCGGCGGCGGCTTCCCCGGCTAGGTCGATGGCAACTACAACCGCGACACCTAGCGCGATCGCTAGCACCGTGACTGCCGTGCGCATCCGATCGATCACCAGAGGCCGCACAATAAGCTGCTGAAGGAGGCGCCACCGCCCGCTCATACGCCCAACAACCGGGCCTCAGGCGTAGTGATGACGGAAGTGATTCGCCCATCCTGCATGTGAACGATGCGGCTTGCGTACGCTGCACTCTCGACACTGTGCGTTGCAATGAGGACTGCCGCTCCGGCCTCTCGCGCGGTCCGCGAGAGCACTTCCATGACCACTTCTCCCGTGCTCGAGTCCAAATTGCCAGTGGGCTCGTCGGCTAGCAGCACTACTGGATCGAGCACCAGCGCGCGGGCAATGGCAACCCGCTGCTGCTGTCCTCCCGAAAGCTGATGAATATAGCGGCCCTCCAGACCTTCCATCTCGACCGCCCTCAATCGCTGCCGCGCGATCAATGTAGTATCCCGCCGCCGCGCGAGCAGCAAAGGAACCGCGACGTTTTCCAGCACTGTCAGGGTAGGTAGCAGTTGAAACGACTGGAAGATGAAACCGACCTTGTCACGCCGAAGCCGAGTCAGGCAATCATCATCCAATCCGCCTGTCTGCTGACCGTCGACAGTCACAGTGCCGGATTGAGGACGATCCAGCCCACCGCAGAGATTCAACAGTGTCGTCTTACCGCATCCGCTCTTGCCGACCAGCGCAACCAACTCACCCCGTTCGACTCGAAGTGAGACGTCGTCGAGCGCTCGTACCCAGTCATCAGCGCTTTGGGACTTCGATTCGCCGTAGAATTTGGTTGCGTTCCGTACTTCGAGCGCCGGAGCCATGTGTTCAGAATCGCAGGACAGGAGCGAGGGCCCGCTCCCCCCTCAGGACTTCATACTGGGACGGCCAGGCCGCAG
>JAVHMZ010543031.1:0-13426 GCA_034782995.1 Amazona versicolor
TCGCGTTCGGCGCGTAGCGCGCGGCACTCCTCGACATTCGATGGCGAATTGGTCACCCCCAAAACCCGCACGCCGTAGTGCTGCGCAAGCCAGAAGGAAGCGGAACCGAGGCCGCATCCTGCGTCGAGAAAATGTTGTCCGGGGCGCGGATGGGACTCGCCGGCCATGATTCGATACGTATTCTGATTGGCTTCTTCCAACGTGCGCGTGGTTTCCGTCCAGAGCGGCAGATGGATGGAGCGCTCGGACGAAAGATGCCGGTAGAAGCCGCGCAGAGCCGAGTAATGATCGAGCGCGGTGGTCACGTGTGTTTCGCACCGGCGAGCAGGACAAAGTCGCTCGGGAGGATTCCGCTTTCGATCAGGCGAGTCTCAATCGAGTCGACTGCTCGGATCATGCGGTCCGTTTCCGGAACGTGATCGGGAAAATTCTGCGCGATGCCGGAATAAAGCAGATGCTGTATCGTTCCTCCAACAAGGCCGTGATGCAGCACGCGAAAACGTTCCTCGAACAGCGGCACAATCTCATCGGAGCGGATGGCTTCGCTCGGGCAAACATGAATCACTTCTTCAGGCGTGCTGCGTCCTTCGTGCGTCTTGATCATGCCGTGGGAATACCGGCGCATCGCTTGCGGCATTAAAGCAAGCAAATCGGCTGTATAGCTGAGCTGCAGATCGGTCCATTGGAAGCGCGGAGGGCCCACGTATTCATCTAAAAGAAAGACGCCGTTGCCCGTTAACGCACCATGTACTTGGTCCATGATGTGTTCCAGCGCGTCAAAATGATGGAAGCTGCCCATGGCGTAAATCAGATCGTAGCTGTTGGGTTCAAGCTGGATCCGATTGATGTCGGCCGCACGCAGATCGAGCGCAAGTGACGGCTGGGCTTTGAAGCTGGATTCATCCAAGTCGACGCCAACACCGGTGAGGGCAACGCCGGACCGAACCATTGCCTCAATCTCCAGCCCGCGCCCGCATCCCAGTTCGAGAGCGCGCTTCACGGGGCCGCCATTGCGCCGCACGACCCACTCCTGCCACGAAAGCCCGTCGATCCGCTTTTTAGCCGTGTGGAGTCGGTGAATCTCGGGATGACTCAACCAGAAAAGGCGCTCCCCGCGATCCATACGCGCGGTGACATCGTTCCAATGCCGGACCTCGGCATCGATGCCGCCATTCAGAGGCGGCATCGTTTGTGACAAGAGCGGCGATGATGATCCTGAGGCTACCGCGGAATCGGATTCGGGAGTTGGTGTCGCGCGGATACGGGAAAGCAGACTCATGCGGGATCAGGGCGATCCCAAACAAGATAGCAAGGCGGATTCAGGGGCGAATCACTTGCTTGTGGTGTATGCGGCGCAAGATGCTTTTATCCAGCGCTTTGTTGCAGCGACTCGAAGCCGTGTCCGGCCGCGAGATAAACATAGAGAGCAAATTCCCGAAGCGTATCGCCCGCGCTCGTGCGGCGCACGCAACGCGAGCATTCCATTGCGATGAGGTGTTCACCGAGCGATCCATCCAAAGCGCCCGCCCAGCGCCGGTTGTGGCCGCACTCTAAGTCGTCAGCCGATTGCGTAAAGAGGTGTAGTTCTACTGCCATTCAGTTAGGATGTCCCTTTTCTTGTAAGTGCGGTGAGCGTAAAGCAGTTCGCAGCAATCGATCTGCGCAAATGTGAGTTTCTGTACTATAACTCCAGTCCTAGTTCGCGCGGCTAAAATTGGGTTTATGGATTCGCAGCCGGCCGTGGCCGTATTGGGCGGCGGCATCATCGGACTTTCCATTGCCTGGCGCGCTGCGCAAGCGGGAGCGAAGGTCGATCTGTTCGAGTCGGGAAGGGTTGGAGAGGGAGCGAGTTGGACCGCGGCCGGCATGCTCGCGCCAGGAGGCGAATACTTCGAGGCAAGCCCATGGCAGAGATTTGCGCAGGAGAGCCTCGAGCAATATCCCTCTTTCGTAGAGGAACTGATCTCGGCCTCGGGTCTGAACATCGATTACCGGCGCTGTGGCGCATTCAGCGTAGCGCTCGACGAACCCGAAGCGGAGCAGTTGCGCGCGCGCGCGGAATCGCAGAGTGCCGCCGGGATATACACGGAACAGTTTCCGTCTTCTCGCATTCCGGGCATTTGCGCGGATGCCGTGGCCGCTCAATACTACCCCGACGACGCAGCGGTCAACCCTCGTGATGTGTTGCGCGCATTACGGCTCGCCTGCGGACGCGCCGGAGTCGCGCTTCATGAGAATTCACCCGTAGCCGCGGTTCCGGTTGAACGGTACGACCGCGTTGTAGTCGCGGCGGGCGCCTGGAGCAGCGTCATCGAGCTCAAAAGCCAAGCATTGCCCGTTTCGTTTCCCGTGCGAGGGCACCTGATCGCGTTCGAAGAGGCGACGGGTTTATGCGACGCGATCATCCGGCATAAGTCGACTTACTTGCTGAGACGCGCGGAGCATCAGATCATAGCGGGATCTTCAACCGAGAACGCCGGATGGAGTCGTGTCATCGATGGCGAGATTGCGCACGAAATCGCCGGACGTGCAGGCGATTTGATTCCCGTTTTGCGTGGCCGCCCCTACACCGCGTGGAACGGTCTTCGTCCCGCAACGGAAAGCGGCGAGCCGCTGATCGGCCGTGTGCCAGGCACATCCGTGTGGCTGGCCTATGGCCACTACCGCAACGGCATCTTGCTTGCACCCGCCACCGCCCGCCGCGTGGTGGGCGAGCTGTTCGGCGAGGAGTCTACGCAGGCCAGTTTGCAAAAGGATTACTCTTCGCTAGCCGGGAGTTCTCGATAAGACCCGGCACCAGCGGCCGGCGGCGCAGCAGGATAGTTAGGACACGCTCGATCTGATCCTCGTCGCCACCGAGCCATGCGGGAGGCACTTGCCGCAGCCCTTCGTCCAGCACGTCTTCTGGAAAATGGACGATTTGATCGAGCCACGGCTGGAATTGATCAAGCGAGCGCACCGAGTTATAAACGGTGTGGCGCGAGTATAAACCTTGGATGGGAGAGCTGACGAAATCCCAATGAGGTCCGTTCAGGATGTAGCCGTGATCGATCATCAGAGCGACGAAGCCCATCTTGCGCGGATGCGCTTCCGCACCGGGCAGCCACTGACTAATCTGTGAGCGGAAGAAGATCGCTTGGCGGCCGTCCGAATTTCCCGTCCACTTGTCGAAGGCGAGCACGCCGAGAAAATCGCGCAGGTTGTGAACTTGTTTCAAGAGTTGATCGGGGACGAAATCGTAAGTCGCCATCCGCGCAGGGTCGCCCGGAAACTTCGAGCCAAAGTGCCATCCAGGTTCGGGTGGAATCAATCGCGTGCCCAGTTGCATACTTGCTTCCGGATATTCGGCAAGGAAGTGCGCGGGTATGTCGATGATGGCGATCTCCGGAATCGCAATTTGCAAATAGCGAAGAATAACGGAAGCGATCCACTCATTCGGCAGGATTCGCCGATGCTGCGGATTGGAGATGTATTTGACGACGTAATAGCTGCCGTCTTCGCATTCGATGAGATGGGACTGAGCGCCGCCCCGCATTTTTCTTACGTGCCGCCGAGCGCGAAGGGGCATGCGGATCACATATTATGTACCACATGAACAGGCGGGAGCTTCTGGCCGGCGCGGCTTGGACGGCGGTGTCGATGGCGCGAGTGAAAGGCGCGAACGACCGCGTGCGCTTGGGGTTGATTGGCTGCGGCGAGCGCGGGCAATACGTGGCGGGCTTCATGCAGAAAGCGCCCGGAGCGCAATTCATTTCTTTCTGCGACGTGTACCGCACCAACGCGCTGGCGGCGCGCGAAAAGCTTAACCGCGAGGGCACAATCCACAACGATATGCGCGAGCTGGTTGCGCGCGGAGATATCGACGCGGTCCTGATTGCCACGCCCGATCATTGGCACGCCAATGCGGCGGTTATCGCATGCCGCGCCGGTAAAGACGTCTATGTCGAGAAACCAATCTCTTACTCGATTCGCGAAGGACGCGCGATGGCCCAAGCGGCAGCCAAATCCGGACGGATCGTGCAGGCCGGTACACAACAACGTTCGGCTCCACACTTAGCGGAATGCGCGGAGATGGTTCGCTCTGGCGCGCTCGGCGAAGTGCATCTGGTGCGCGTGTGGAATTACATGTCGCTTTTTCCTGTCGGCTTGGGACGACCCGCCGACAGCCCCGCGCCCGAAGGGCTCGATTGGGACCGGTATCTGGGACCCGCGCCGCAACGGCCTTTCAATTCCGCTCGCTTCCTGTCAAGCTATCGCTGGTTTTGGGACTACGCCGGCGGACTCATCACCGACTTCGGCACGCATCGCTTCGACACGGTCCATCAAATTATGGGGGAAGAAAAACCGCGCACGGTCGCCGCGTGCGGACGCCGCTTCGCGATGCGGGACATCGGCGAGATGCCGGACACCCTGCAGGTCACTTACGAATACCCCTCCTTTGTGATGAGCTATGAGTGTTCGACTTTGAATAGTTTTGGCACGGGCAACCGGACGCCTGGGCAGAAGTATTACCATGCACGAACGGCGTTCGACCGTCCGCACGGGATGGCGTTCTACGGAACGAACGGCACTTTGGTCGCGGACCGTATCGGCTATGAAGTCTTTCCCGAGCCCGTGGATGAGGAGTTGAACGGGGCAGCGCCGCCGACCGCCTACCGGACGGAGCGCAAGGTGGTGCAGGCGCGCGATGCGATTGCGACGCACGCCGTGAACTTCATCGAGAACGTCCGGGCGCGCAAGACTCCCGCCGCCACCATCGAAACCGGGCACCGCGCAACTTCTGTGGGCTTGCTGGGGAATATCGCGTTCAAAACCGGATTGAAGTTGCGATGGAATGCCGAAACGGAAGATTTCGAAGATCAGCCGGAAGCCTCCGCCTTACTTTGGCGCGAGCCCCGGGAAGGTTATAACTGGATGAGCGCGCGCGGGTGAGCGGATTAGAATAACGATGGAAATGGATTGTCTCCCGAGCACTCCACGGCTTCTTGTTCTCGCGCTCGGACCCTTGATGACCCTTATGGCTGGATACGGAACCGCGAAAATACAACAGGACGGGATTGACGCGATTCGATTAGCAGATTCCGCTCATTACACGGAAGTGTCGGTTGTTCCGTCGATCGGCAACATGGCGTATTCGATGAAGGTTGGTGGGCATGAAATCCTGCACCTCGCGGAGCCATCGCTCGCTGCCTTAAGAGCCAATCCCAAGCTTGGCGGCATTCCTTTTCTTGCGCCATGGGCGAATCGCATTGACGGAATGGCGTATTGGGCGGGCGATGCGCGTTACCGGTTGAACGAAGAGATCGGAAATTTGCGGCTTGATGCCAATCGGCTTCCCATACATGGGCTTCTGGCGTTCTCGCCTTACTGGACCGTCGCGGAAACGAAGGCCGATGAACATGCCGCCTGGGTTACGAGCCGGCTCGAGTTTTGGAAGTACCCGAAGCTCATGGCGCAATTTCCGTTCGCTCACACTCTGGAGATGACTTATCGATTGCATGATGGCATCTTGGATGTGGTTACCGCGATCCACAATTTGAGCATGGATGCCATGCCCGTCGCGATCGGCTTTCACCCGTATTTTCAGCTCGACGATGCTCCCCGCGATGAATGGACTGCGCACATAGACGCGCGTTCGCGGTTAACTCTAAGCGAGAAACTGACGCCCACTGGCGAAAAACGGCCGATGGATTTACCTGATCCTTTGCCGCTCAAAGGAAACAAACTGGACGACGGGTTTGTGGACCTGCCGGAGGCAGGCGCGGAATTTTGGGTACGTGGCAAACAGCAACAGATCAGCGTCCTCTACGGGCCGAAATACACGGTCGCGGTAGCGTACGCGCCGCCGGGTCAAAACTTCATCTGCTTCGAACCGATGTCCGCTGTAACCAACGCTTTCAACCTGGCCCACGAAGGCAAGTGGAAAGGCTTACAAACGATAGCGCCGGGCGGGGAATGGCGCGAGATGTTTCAAATTCGACCGAAAGGATTTGCCGATGGCCAATGATAGAGGCTCCTTCACGTTAGCCGAACAGAAGCTGGTGGCGTTCGTGGCCTCGCGCGATGCGGCGCGTTCGCGCGAGTTCTACGAATCGCGACTCGGATTGCGGCTCGTGTCCGACGAGCTTCCATTCGCACTAGTGTTCGACGCGCACGGCACCACACTCCGCGTCACGATGGTGAAAGAGATTGCTCCGCCGGTTTATACAGTCTTGGGATGGGAAGTGAACGGCATCTCGGCCGCCGTGCGCGGGATCCGCGAACGTGGAATTGAATTCCTGCGTGTTCCCGGTCTTCCTCAAGACGAGGATGGCATTTGGACGGCGCCGGGTGGCGCGAAGATCGCGTGGTTTCGCGATCCCGAAGGCCACACGTTGAGTTTGTCAGAACACCCGAAGTAATCTAGAGGAACTCTTCGCGTCCGCGCTTTTCCAGCATTTTAACCAGATCGCCAACTTCCTGCGCGCGGTTACGATCGGCGATCAGAATGGCGTCTGGTGTATCGATCAACAGGAGGTCGCGGACGCCGAGCAGCGCGACCAACTTTCCGCCTGCCTGAACATAGTTGCCGCTGGCATCTTTGGTGAGGAGATCGGGTCCGATCGTGTTGTTTTCCGTGTCGCGGGGTAGCAACTCGTAAACGGCGTCCCAACTGCCGACGTCGTTCCAACCAAACTCGCCACACGGTACGCCGACGACACCTGAAGCTTTTTCGAGCACGGCGTAATCAATCGAGATGTTCTCGCAGCGTGGAAAAAGCTCGGCGAATTGTTCGGAGAATGCGGGGTCGGCGAATGGAGGAAGCGCGTCGAGCAACGCAGCCGTGCGCGGCAGAAAGCGGCGCAGATTGTCGAGAAGGACGGCGGCGCGCCAGAAGAACATGCCAGCGTTCCAAAAGAACCGTCCGGCGGCCACGTAACTTTCGGCGAGATCGCGCAACGGCTTTTCGCGGAAGCTGGAGACCGGTGACGTTTCGTTGGCTCCTGGATGCACGCCATCCCCGAACTCGATATATCCATATCCTGTCTCCGCCCATCGAGGCTGAATGCCGAGCACGGCGATGGCACCGTTGCGGGCGGCTTCGAAGGCGGCCCGCGCCGCTTCCAAGTAGCGCTCGGGTTCGGCGATGACGTGGTCCGACGGAAAGACACCGAAGACGGCATCCGGATCGATGCTTTGCAAAATATGCGCGGCAAGCCCAATGGCAGGCGCTGTGTTGCGCTGCTCCGGCTCTGCCAGAATTTGGTTCGGGGGAATCTCAGGAAGCTGACTAACGATCTCATTGCGCACATGCGCATTGGTCAGCACCCACATTCTTTCAGGGGCGATCAGCGGCGTTAGACGGTCAACGGTGGCTTGGATCAGTGATCGCGCGCCGCCAGCTATGGAGAGAACTTGTTTGGGTGTCGTCCGCCGGCTGCGCGGCCAGAAACGCGTACCTCGTCCGCCGGCCAAAATCAGGCCGTAGTAAGGTGTTTCCGCCATAGACAGTTTGACTTACTGAACCGGGTAACTATGCACGAAGCGAAGGGTCCGCTCCCAGCGCGTTTTGGTGAAGAAGTGCAGGGCTAAATCTTTGATGTGGTCGAGGCCGATCGATGGGCTGGATAACTGTTCCGTCGGCGCGTCATAAGACCAATAGACAACCAGTGGCTTGCCGATAATATTCTCCCGAGGGACAAAGCCCCAGTAGCGGCTATCGGAACTCAGGTCGCGGTTATCGCCCATAGCGAAGTAATTACCTGGCGGAACGACCACTTCACCGTTCTTGACGTTGCTCTCAAGCATGGTGATCGCAGCAGAAGATACCGCGGTGTTGGGTTCGCTCGGGAAGTTATCGCGGTAGGAATCCATGTAATTCAGCTTGTGCACGACATAAGGTTCGTTCAGCGCGTGACCGTTTAAGTAGAGCTGCTTGTTAGCGAGCCGCAGGTGATCGCCGGGTAAACCCATGCATCGTTTTACGTAAGTTTGGCGAATATCACCCGGCCAACGAAACACAATGATGTCGCCGCGTTTGACATCGCTGTAAGGAAGAATTGCCTTCGTAAACGCTCCCGGCGGCGCGTAGGCCAGCTTGTCAACAAGAAGATGATCGCCAACCAGCAGCGTATCTTCCATCGATCCGGTAGGGATAACAAAGGCTTGAACCAGCGCAGTGGTGCCGAATAGGAGGAGAACGATGGTGACTGTCCACTCGGCGATAAAGCCGCGCGAAGGCTCGGGTGCGGATCTGGCCGGCGGGCTTTGGGGTTCCACCACGACCTCAGACTTCTTATCCACTAACCCGCTTTTTTGGACTGGCACTTCCACATATTGTATCGAATACGGACGCGGGTCGGTTTGCGCTAACCTGATAGTTCACCTGACATTTGCATGATGCAATCGACGCCTGAGGCGCCTCTTGTCCAGCATTCGAGATATACCCGGCCGAAGTCCGTTCTGCTGGTTTTTCTCTGCACGGTGCTGGGCGCGGCGGCGCAAGTTTTTCTCAAGATCGGCGGCGCTCGCATTCACGGGATTGATGTCAGCCTTTTGCTGAACGTTCCGCTAATTGCCGGTTACGCACTTTACGCCATGAACACGCTCATGCTGATGCTGGCGCTGCGGGATGGCGAGTTGAGCAAGCTTTACCCGATCATCGCCCTCACGTTCGTGTGGGTCAACATCTTGAGTATCGTCTTCTTCAACGAGCATTTAAACGTGTGGAAGGTTGGCGGCATCATCGCAATCATGGGCGGGGTGACCGTGCTGGGAGGAGCTTCGACGCGTCGTGAAGACTCCGTTTAGCGCCATGGCGTTAGTGCTTCTGGGAGCGGTGGTCGGCTCCTTTGGAGCGGTTTTCCTGAAGCTGGGTGCCGCGCGATTGAACCGTGGACTGAAGCACATCATTAGCTGGTACACGGCTTTAGGAATTCTGTTCTATGTGCTGTCGAGCCTTTTGTTTGTTGCGGGAGTGCGCCGGGGTGAGCTCAGCGTGCTTTACCCCATGGTGTCGCTTGGCTACGTTTGCACGCTTTTCTGGTCGCGCATCTTCTTTCAGGAGCGCCTCACCGGGCAGAAGTTTCTGGCGCTCGGCTTGATCGTTTTTGGAATCTGTTTAATCGGCGTCGGCGCGGCTTAGGTGGTTTCGCGCAGCCGCGCGCGCTCACCTAAGCGAACGGCTTCACCACGCGATCATTCTCCAGAAAATCCTGAATCAACGACTCTTGGGACTCGTGCATCTCGCCGGGCGGCCCGAAGTAAACGGCTTTACCTTCGTTTAACACGACGACGTTATCGGCCACCTTGCGCATGAAATCGAGATCATGCGTGACCACCACGGAAGTCAATTGTAGCTGCTTCTTCAGCCGGATAATCAGGTCGGCGATGCGATCGCCCATGATCGGATCGACCATGGTGGTGGGCTCGTCGTAGAGGATGCACTCAGGCTGTGCGGCTAAAGCGCGCGCGATGGCGACAGCGCGTTTCACTCCGACGGGCAGATCCGCCGGATAGGCGTCGCGGGCGTCCCAGATGTCCACGATGCGAAGCAGGCCCTCGACCACATCTTCGCGATTCTGTTCGTCATAGTCTTCGCGCGTCTCCAGCGAGAATAAGACGTTCTCGGCGACCGTCATCGAATCGAACAGCGCGCCGGATTGAAACACCATGGTCACTTTTTTGCGAATACGGTTCAACTGCTCTTCGTTGAAGTTGGTGATGTCATGATGAGCGACGATCACGTCTCCCTTGTCCGGCTTGAGAAAGCCCATGATGTGCCCGAGCGAGACGGATTTTCCCACGCCGCTGCGCCCAATGATGGCCAACGTTTTGCCGTTATCAACCCAAAAATTGACGTCGGCTAAAACCGGCTTGGAAAACGTCTTGTAAACATGCCGGAACTCGATATAGTGCGGAAACTGATCTTCGGGCATTCTTTCCTAGTAACCGGCGGGCGTTTCGGCGAGGAGCGCGGACCATTCCGAGGGAGTATTGATGTTTCGAAACAGGCCGGTGTCGCCGGAATCGATGTAAAGCACGTCGAGCGCGGCAAGCGCGGCCGTGATTTTCCAGACTCCGCTAGCCAGCGCCTCTTCGATGCCGGGAAGGGCTTGCTTATTATAGAGGGCGCAGAGAGGCTCGGGCCGTCCGTCAACGACGGGGAGAACGGCGTGATGCGTTGTGGCATTCAACCGCCAGCCGGCGATCGTCCGCAGCGCAATCGCAGTCAGGTTGGGCATGTCGCAGACAGCAATCAAATTCCAATCGAACGGCGAAGCAGAAAGAGCAGCGTGGATGCCGCCCAGCGGGCCGCAGCCCGGGATCAGGTCGGCGAACGCCTGGTATCCGAACCGCGCATACTTCGCGGGGTCGCCCACGATGGCGGCGCTACCGACGGCATCGGTCATGAGTTCCGCGGCTCGCTCCACCAACGCACTTCCGCCCCACTCCAGCAACGCTTTGTTGTGGCCCATGCGCGAGCTGAGACCACCGGCCAAGACAAAGCCGCCTACTTTGTCTTCCGGGGACATGCGGAGATGATAACATTGGGTATCGGCACGCGTCATTCCTTCCTCCATCGCATGCTTCGCGTTTCCTTCATTTTGGCCGTTTGCTTTCCGGTGTGCCTTCTATCCGCACGGGCCGAAACGCGCACGGTAAAGTCGACCGTGTTGGCTGACCCGCATACGGGCAAGCTGGTGCGCCGTACAACCGTTGCCGCGAGCGCTTCGGCGATGGTGCCGAAATCGGCTCAACTTACCGAACTCATCGACACCATCTCGCGGCGCAACGAGGTCGAACCGCCTCTGGTGCACTCCTTGATTCAGGCCGAGAGCAGCTATAACCCGCTGGCCGTATCCAATAAAGGCGCCCAAGGTTTGATGCAGTTGATTCCCGCGACAGCGCGGCGCTTCGGCGTTACCGACAGCTTCGACATGCAGCAGAACATCGATGGTGGAACGAAGTATTTGAAGTACCTCATCAATTTGTTCCATGGCGATTACGCGCGCGCAGTGGCCGCGTATAACACGGGAGAAGCGGCGGTTACCAAGTATGGCGGCGTGCCTCCTTACCGGGAAACGAGGAACTACGTCGCCGCGGTGTCGCGCGGATTGGAACAGCGGCGCTTGGCCATCGCCGGAACAGCCGCACCCGCTGACAGCACGCAAGTGTCGGTGAGCGCGGAAGCACCGGCAGACACCGCCGAAACCGCCAACCCCATCATTGCGTCCATAACCCCGGACGGAAGAGTTTTATACCGGACACCGTGACATGCGTTTCCTGTACTGGATCCCGGCGATGCTTTTTGCGCACGCCGTGTTCGGAGCCCCTTCAGTACAGGTCAAAGCGATTCGCGCCTGGTCCTTTACCGGCATAACTCGCGTTGCGATTGAGTTGGACCGCGACTTTCGCGTGCAATCCGATCGCGCTCATAATCCCGAGCGTCTCTTTTTCGATCTCAGCGCCGCCGACCGGCACACCCCCGCCGAGCGCTCCCATGGCAAGCTCTTCGCGCGCAAAGAAGTGGGCGATCGCTTACTGAAGCGCGTGCGCATCGCGGAAACGCAACCGGGCGTAACGCGGATCGTGCTCGATTTAGAGTCGCCGAGCGATTTCTCAGCGTCGCAGCTTGCAAGCCCTAACCGGCTCATAATTGAGCTGCATGCAGCGGGTGGGAGCGGACCGCCATCGCCCGTTTCCCGCACCGCGCCACCAGATCCGACGCGCATCGCAAAAGTTCCCGATACCAACATCCCGATTGCAACCCAGGTAACCGACACGTCCCCGGTAACCACACCGCCCAACTTTGCCGCGAATGAGCAGCCTGAAATCAAGATTCCCAATCCGCCTGCGGTTCGCCCTTCTACGGCCGGCTCTGCTGCACGAGAGGCGCACCTGGAGGTCACGCGGTCGCTCACGCGGGCTTTAGGGTTGAAGGTCAATCGCATTGTGATTGACGCCGGTCACGGCGGCCACGATCAGGGCACCAGTGGACCGGGCGGCCTGCTGGAAAAAGACTTGGTTCTCGATGTCGCTTTGCGATTAGGAAAACTGATCGAGCAGCGTTTAGGAGCCGAAGTCATCTACACGCGCTCCGACGACACCTTTATCCCGCTTACCGAACGAACTGCTATCGCCAATCGCAGCCACGCGGACTTGTTCCTCTCGATCCATGCGAACTCGTCCGTCGCTCACGAAGTGGCAGGCGTCGAGACTTACTACCTGAACTTCACCAATTCGCCGGAAGCGATGGAGCTTGCCGCGCGCGAGAACGCAAGCTCGGAAAAGAGTGTGTACGAGCTGAAAGACTTGATTCAGCGAATCTCCTTGCACGACAAGATCGAATAGTCGCGGCAGTTCGCCGAATGCGTGCAAACGTCCATGCAAAATTTCACGGCGCGATCGTTTCCTTCGGCGCGCAATCGTGGTATTCGCAAAGCGCCTTTCGTGGTTTTGATTGGCGCGTCGATGCCGTCCATCCTCGCGGAGATCGGGTTTCTCACCAATCCTAAGCAGGAAGGGTTGCTGGAGAGGCCGGAGTATCGCCAGAGGTTAGCGGAAGCGTTGTTGCGCGGATTGGACGGGTATACGAAAACGCTTAGCCACTTCGAGGTTGCGCGCCGTTGAGCCGCGGCATCAAGGCGACGGCTATCGCGCCGATCGCCGCAATCGCCAAGACTACATTCATCGCGACCGTGTAATCTCCAAAGCGTTCGCGTAAGATCGAGACGCCCTCCGGTACCCAGGTTTGCCCCACGGTGTTGATTGGCAGAAGAATGGCCATGGCGCGAGGTAACGTCGTCAATCCAAACTGGCGCGCCGCCATGAGCGGAATCAACATATAATCCGCGCCCATGGCGAATCCGAAGATGACGGCGAAGAACGCGGGCGATTGCGGCGGGCGTACGTGAAGCAGCAGGGGAATCGTGCCGGCTACGACGAAATAGGTCACGGTCATGACTGCCTTGATCGGGAAGCGGTCGGCTAACGACCCAATGAGCAGTCGCCCCGCGATACTGGCGATCAGTATGGACGTGGAAGCAATTCGCCACGCGCCGTTGAGAACCGCTTGGGGTTGATATCCGGCGTCTTTGAAAACCAATTTCATATGCTGATTGACCGCGCCGATTGCACCGATGGAACAGACGCTGCCGACCAACAGGAGCCAAAAAGCCTGGCTGCGAAGAAGGCGAGAAAAGCTCCACGGAGCGCGCGCTTCGCCGCCGTTGAGAGGCGCGGGGTCGTTGTCGGGAGACAAGCCCATCTCGGCGGGGTTGTTCCTCAGTACGAGGATGACAATGGGCCAAGCCAGAAACATCAGCGCGCCGAGAACAAACAACGCTCGCGTGAATCCCCAGTTTTCCGCCAATGGTTTGACGGCCCAGGAGAACGCTGCGCCAAATAATCCCACGCCGACGTAGGCGACCCCCATTGCCGTCCC
>JAVHMZ010543133.1:0-13424 GCA_034782995.1 Amazona versicolor
ACCGGAACACTTGGCGTTACGAGTGCTTCCCATCGTAATGATCGCGACCAGTTTCCTGATGCAGCGCATGACTCCCACTACCGGCATGGATCCGGCCCAGCAGCGCATGATGATGTTCATGCCGTTGGTTATGGGGTTCTTCTTCTACAACCAGTCGAGCGGCCTCGTATTATACTGGCTCACTGGAAATTTGATGGGCATCGCCCAGCAGTATTTCTTCAACAAGACGATGGTGACTCCGCCGCCCGCTGAACCGAGTCCTCGGGTTCCGGTCAAAAAGGTGAGCCGGAAGTGAGCGAGTCCAAGTACACGGTTGCGTCCACTGGCCCGAAGATCGACGCGTTCCTGCGGCAGCTCTTTGCCGATGCCGGGTTTCAACTCCAGTTCGAGATTCTTCCGGGCCATTCGCCCAATCCGGAGATCGAGAATCCGGAGCTCATGGTGAAGTTTACGGGCGCGGATGTCGACATGCTGCTGAGCAAGCTGCGTCTTGAGCTGTCCGAATTGCTGTTCCAGCAGCTTTTGATTTTCGAGAAGCCGTTCGATCTGCTCGAGCACGGTGTCTTCAGAAGCATGAAGAAGACCGGCAGCGCGCGTAAGTTGAGCGGTAGCGCCCTGAAAGCGCTCGAGGGCACCCTCGCCGGTGATGGCTTCGATACGGCGCACGCCAGCGGAGATGCTGCCTTCGTAGAGAATTTTGAAGAGGCCGATGTCGCCGGTGCGCGCGACGTGCGTTCCGCCGCAAAGCTCGCGGCTGAAGCCAGGGATAGAAACCACGCGCACGCTGTCGCCATACTTTTCGCCGAAGAGCGCCATGGCGCCGGTTGACAGCGCCTGATCGAGGTTCATGACGTCGGTCGTGACCGGCTGATTTTCGAGGATCTGGTTGTTCACGAGGCGCTCGACTTCGGAACGTTCGTCTTCGGAGAGCGCGGCGTAGTGAGAGAAATCGAAGCGCAAGCGGCCGGGCTCGACGACGCTTCCGGCTTGTTTGACGTGCGGTCCGAGGACCTGGCGCAGTGCTGCGTGCAGCAGGTGCGTAGCGGTGTGGTTGCGCATGGTAGATGTGCGTAACGGGCGGTCCACGGAGGCTAAAAGTTTCGCGCCAATGCGTAGCGGCTGGAGGACGCGAATCTTGTGAAGAATGGCCGTAGGAATGGGCTTGTAGGTGCTTTCGACGACGGCCAGCGTCTCTTGCGTTTCGCTGTCGAGGAGCAGCCCGGTATCGCCGACCTGGCCACCGGACTCGGCGTAGAAGGGACTTGCGGAGAGCAACGCTTCGGCAGGGCCAGCGGCTACAGTATCGACAGTGACGCCGTTCTGAATGAGGTGAATGACCTCGACGGGGGAGCGCAGTGTTTCGCGGCCGATAAATTCGACCGGAGGAAGATCGCGATAAGCTTCGGGGATGTTGGCCTTGTCGGCGCCTCGCCAACTGGCGCGCGCACGAGTGCGCTGCTTTTCCATTTCTTCATCGAAGCGGGCGCGATCGACGGTGAGGCCGAACTCACGAGCCATTTCTTCCTGCTCGTCAAGCGCGAGACCGTAGGTGTCGTAGAGTTTGAAAGCGGCAGCACCGGGAATGATGCCGTTTGCGGCGGACTTGGCCTCGGTCTGGAAGAACTTTTCGGCAAGTTGGAAGGTGGACGCGTAGCGGCCTTCTTCCTCGCGGACGATGCGCGAGACGCGATCAGCGCTTTCGAGTAACTCGGGATAGGCAGGCTTCATCAACTCAGCGACAAAACGAGTAAGTTGGTGGAAGTATTCGCCTGACGCTCCCGCGAGGCGGCCATTGCGCAACGCACGCCGCATGATTTTGCGAAGCACATAGCCGCGGCCTTCGTTTGCTGGGACAACGCCATCGTGGATGAGAAAGGCCGTGGCGCGCGCGTGATCGGCATTGATGCGCAGGGCAATGTCGCTGCGCTCGTTCGCACCGCGCTTGATTTTGAGAAGCTCGGCGGCGCGCTCGACAATGGGTTCGATCAGATCGGTGTTGTAATTCGACAGCTTGCCCTGAAGTACGGCGGTGATGCGCTCGAGACCCATGCCGGTATCGATGGACGGGCGCGGGAGTGGAGCGAGCCGGCCGTGATTGTCGCGATCGAACTGCATGAAAACGAGATTCCAGATCTCGACGAAACGGCCACCGGCATCGGAGGGGAACGGCTCGTGTTCGCGGCCGGGTGCCGCGGCTGCGGGGCCGAGATCGTAATGGATCTCGGAGCAGGGACCGCATGGGCCGGTGTCGCCCATTTGCCAAAAATTGTCTTTTTCGTCGAGGCGGAAGATGCGGTCTTTTGGAACGCCAGCGACCTCCATCCAAAGGCGTTCAGCTTCGTCGTCTTCGCGAAAAACGGTGACGTAGAGTTTCGATTTGTCGATGGCGAACCACTCGGGACCGGTGATGAGCTCCCAGGCAAAGGCGATGGCGTCGCGCTTGAAGTAATCGCCGAAGGAGAAATTACCGAGCATTTCGAAGAACGTATGATGGCGGCGCGTGTAGCCGACGTTTTCGAGATCGTTGTGTTTGCCACCTGCACGCACACATTTTTGCGAAGAAGCAGCGCGGAGGTAGTCGCGAGGTTCGAGTCCGAGGAACGTTTCCTTGAACTGGTTCATGCCGGCATTGGTGAATAAGAGAGTGGGGTCATTCGCAGGGACGAGCGAGGCGCCGCGAATGACTCGATGGCCCTGCGCGGCGAAGAAATCGAGGAACTTCGCGCGTATTTCGTTGCCAGTCATGGATAGTTTTAGTTTCGCATTGGGGGGGCATCCCTTGCGCATTCGGAGCCTGGCAAACTTGAAATCAGAAAGGATTAGCGATTGCCAAATGTCGGCTCGGAATAATGGTTAACCGGCAATCAAGTCGCTGCCCTACTGGTTGGGAACACGTCGAGGCTCAATTCCAAAAGCGCGATTAGCTTCCGGATCGCCTTCTGGCAGTTCGAGGATCGTGACACTCTGATCGGATACACGAAGCCCGTCCCCAGAGGTTTCGAGAAGCCCATAGTGTTTGAGAGTCGCGATAACTCCCTTCGATGCGCCGTTGAGTGTTGTATACCCCAACGCTCGAGCGATAATCTCTGCCCCGACCGCATTGGTTTGGTAACGCTTGTAAACTCGCCTAATTTTTTCGAGCGATTCGCTCAGGGTCAGGCGCGGATAGCTTGGGCTTGACTTGCGGTTTATCATTTACGCCCTCCGGGCGATTGGCTCATTGCAGCTTCCAAGAGAAAGCGCGGTCAAGAGCGCGTTCTGGTTCGCGTTCCAGAACGCGTACTACGGGCGTACTTTTACCTGACCGGTCTAACGTAAAAATAGGCCTGAAGGTTGCGGATGATATGCCACATGGAGCGCGCAGGGTACGGTAGCAATAATGTGGCACTGCTGATGGTGAAGGGTCGACAAAGCAAACGAAACACTCAGCGGGCCGGCGCGCGACGAAACCCGAAAAGTGAAGCGCTCTCAGGCAAGGGCGGTTTGTTGGAAGTTATGACCGCATCTGCAGCTAAGTGGGACTTGGCTTTTCCGCCCAAGAGGGAATATTCTACGTATTCCTGCCAGTCATGGAGCAGAGAGTAAAATGCCCCATCTAGTTGCTGAGTACTCGCAATTGCGGCAACAAATGCCAAAATTGCGAGCGCTAGGAATCGACACGCTGGAGCAACTCCAAGCCGCTGCACAAGTTCTGGTCTCGAGATGCGAGCGTTTCTCGATAGAGACGTTGATTCGCTGCTCGCCGAGGTTCCCGCGGCAATAGAGGCGATTCCCGCGGATGCATTGGTCACTATAGAGACGGCAGAATATCCATTGGGCGTTGAACTTGATTTGGTGACCACGCCGATTGCCGCGCCAATGTTTACGATCGTTCCGGAGATCGGTAGTGGCCGGATCATTATAAGGAATAGCTGGGATGCCAAATGGGGTTTGATATCGCCTCATGGCGTAGGCTACGGAACGATTCCGTAAGCATACATTGCGCGGCTCGGAGCGGAGGCGTATTCTATTGTTTGAGGAACTACATGGGCGGCAGTTTCATAGATGCCCTTCCGATTTCCGACTCGGAGAAACGCAAGCTCAGACAGTTGGGGACAGAAAGTCCCTTTAGTTTGCTTTCTTTAATTGAGGCCGCACCAGATGATTTTGATTCGCTGATGGGGGCCTCGGCGAAGGTTGTGAGAGAGGAAGTGGAGAGATTGGTGCCTCGTTCGCAGCGCGGAGTGATTGGCACAGTCTCAAAGCTGCCTTTGGGCGCGCGAATGGACCGCTTGCCACGCGTAAAGTCCTCTGGAACCGATTTTGAGTTGCGCGACCGATTGTTCGCGGAATGGCAGAAACTGCAGTCGAGTCCCTCCACTAGAGACCATGGCCAGGCTAGAAAACTCGAATCGCAATTGAATGCACTCCTCGAGCACTCCGCGTGAGTACGGGCTCAATGCCTTTTAGTAAGCAACGATCACCCCGCAGCGGACGAGGTTCAGCGATCCAAGGTGCATAAGCCGCTTCCCGTCGGTCTCGATGCTGCTGCGGATCGCTTCGAAATCGCTTGGATTGTTATGGATCAGGGTCATACCGGTTACTACCGCGGTGGCGGCGATCATAACATCGAATCGCCACCTTGCCAGTCTTTCGGTCCGCGATTCGGTAAAGCGATGCGATCTTCTGGGAGGTGTGGGCGGGTCTGGAATGAGCGCTGCGATCTCGCCCGCTAATGCCGCAGTAGCGGTGTCAACAGACCATACTTGTCGTCCCGCTGCGAGATAGGCTACCCGGGCTGCTTCGATTGCTGGTCGCCGTCCTCCATCCGCTGCGCGCCACAGCATGGCATATCCGCGTGTCCGTTCAAATATCGTGACTGAGGAAACATGTACTAAATTGCGCCGGAGGTATTCCCGCCACCATCCTGTCGCGCCCGGTTCGCTCACTCGTGCGAACCAACTCTCGGCGCTCGTATCGAAGAGGAACGGTCCCCAACCCGGATCGATCATTTACGAATACGACTGCGCCGATGGCTTGCGCGTGGTTTTTCTGAGATAAGTTTGCCGGGCGTGTGGTCTTCGGTTACGATGCCGTCGAGTAGGAGTAGCTCGCGATCAGAGAAGCCCGCGAACGCCTTTGAATACGCTCGCATGAGGGCTTCGCTTCGCTGCGTTTGTTCTTCCTCCCGCAAGCCTCGTGCAAGCGCTTCCCCGACAACCGAACTCAGGTTCAGGTGACGTTCCCGGGCAAGGCGCTCAGCGCTTTCCAGGCATTTCGAAGGGAGGGTAAGTGTCGTGCGGCGGGATTTCGAACGCTTCATAGTGCATCGATTTTAGCATCAGACTGTATCAGCGTCCAGTGACGGATAACATGCAAAGAACAGGCTCGCGGAGATGTAACAAGCCGTGGTCAACCGTCACAGGCCACAAGCTTAGATAGAGGTTGCTCAGAGTTCCGAATCGAACGAAAGCGTAACGGATCGCACGTTATCAAACGACCTCAAGGGCGTAATTGCGATGCCCGCGTCGTACGCAATACGTCTCGAAATCCTTGCGGTTAACGGTGAAGACCTTTCGCGTGCCCAGGGCTTCCGCCGCAGTGATCAGTGAAGCGTCCGCTAAATCCATTGGATGATCAGCGTATAGCTCCATTAGTTCGAAGGCTCGCGTTAACCAACCACGATCAAGAAACCAAATAGACAGCCCTTCAGCCTGCACAAAGTCACGCAAGCGATCAGAGCCGATGCTCGAGGGCCCGAACGTATTACATTTCGGGGAGAAGTCAAGGAGCATGTACGCCGCATGTGCAAACAACGGCGGCTAAATTCGCGCTGGCGATGCGAATAGCCGGCTTGCGTCGCGGTAAAGATGATCTGTAGGCGGTCCGATTTTTTGGCCTGTGAACGAGCGCTGGGCGGAAGCAGGCGATGCACTTTGCGCCTGTCCGCCGCACACTGACCGCTACTCCCGGCGATGACGGACCACTTATGCGACTTACTCCGTCGCAAAATCGCTCAGATTGAAATCGATCTGGATTTCCAGCGAAATCTTATAATCCAGCAAGGCTGGACCCAATCGGCGCGGCGTCAGATTTAACTCAGCGTAGCTGCAGCAGTTGCTGAACGGAAATGTCTGCTTCGTTCAAAATTTGACGTGGCGTGCCAGGACGCACCCGTTGCCTGTTCACCACGAAACCGATCTTCTGAAGAACCTTAACCAACTCTTGGCCGGAGAGGTCGGTTGGCAACTTCACTAACGAGTCCCGGTTTTCAGTTCGAGGTATTCTGTTCCAGATTCCGTCGGAACGGGATCCCCTGAGGCGATGCAGTCTTCAATGTAGAGATCCGCTGCCTCATGTATATTCTTCAGCGTCTCTTCGCGAGTGTCGCCTTGAGATACACAACCCGGAAGAACTGGCACGATAGCGACGTAACCTCCGTCGGTTTCCTGTTCGAGAATGACTGTGTAGCGCGCATCTGACCTCATGGTATCGGCGTATGGGCGATCCAGCTTCAGAGTCCGAAAAAGACGAGCATGTTCAAAACACAAAACCGCATCAGGGGTTTTATCTTCATTCTTGGTCTCTCATGTCCTCGACGGAACAGCTTAGCTCTTGACGCGGCCGGTCAGAGCGCGCCAAAGAAGGCTTTGAGTAGCAACCAGATTGTCGATTTGCTGAGAGCGCCAAACGGCCTGGAGAAAGCAGCCGACTTGGTGGGAAAATTTCAGATCGCTGAGGACATTCCGCATTGGATAAACCCAACATTGCAGGGCTTAGTGGAGACGAGTGACACCATTGCTATCGGCACCATAGAATCACATTCGTCTCATCTCATTGATGATGGGAATATGATTGATTCACGATATGTAATTAAGCCCTCGCTGTTTCTTAAAGGCAAGCCGAAGAAGAGTATCGAGTTTACTGTCTTACGTGATTTCATCACATTTCCGAGTGGAAATAGTGCAGAAGTTATTTCTCCTGAGTGGCAGTTTCTCCAGTCTGACGGCTCGGATAAGAAGTTTATCTGTTTTTTCCAAGAACACGGAGATAGCTCCTACTCATCGACAAATTCATATGACTCGCTCTTTGCGATGAGAAACACTGGAGATCATCAGGATGCAGCGGCTAATAATTCAGAGCATTATCTCGAGGTAAAGAAAGATGTCAAAGATCTTACAGGTGCAGAGTTCCTTAGCAAGGTACAGAACCTGATACACTATGCAGACCTTTAGGGGCGCTTACGCAGAATGCCATGAATTGAAGCAGGCAACGGGCGTGGCCATCCTGTGGGCGCGCTAAGCTGTGAAGAAATCAACAAACCCGTCGCTTACGCTCCAGGCTCGGTAGTGAAATCAGTGGGGTACAGAGGATTGTTATTAATTAACATAGCGGGTTTCTTCACAGCTTCTCCCGCTTCCTGTCCGGTTTCAGTATTGTATAGGATCGTAGGTTATCGCAACCTCTGCATTCGATCGAGTCTTAATCGCCACCAAGGCAAATGCGGGGCCGTCAACATGAGATACATCGTCAAAGTTAATTGAGATCTGATCGAAACCGAACCATATCAGGCAACGTAATATATCCTCCCGGGTCATCCAGTAGGAGTATTCCCGAGGTCCTCCACAAAAACGTCTCAGAGCGGAGGCAGCCCAGTACTCATATCGTTTCGCAGTATAAGAGAATTCTTGATAACTCAATGCGGCTGGAGCAGTAAAGCGGCCATGCAACTCTTTCTTTTCGCGGATGGTCGGATCGTCGTAGTAATGCGTCCATAAGAAGAGTCGATCAGTCGCTCGGCTAAGAAGTCCAAGCAATTCTGCCGGATTTGCCATGTGGTACAAAACGCCGGAGGCAATAATTACGGAATGCTTGCAGGAAGGGACATTTCTTAGATATTCAACAAAATCTCCGCATAAAAAACGGCTCTTTGTTAGTGGCAGCACTTCTTTCATGATCAAACATTTTAGGTAAGCGCGTGGGCTGGCCTCTATGGAGGTAATCGAGGAGCAACCAGCCTGCTCCAGCATGTAGGTGTGAGCCCCTTCTAGCGGACCGAGTTCGAGAACATGACAACCACGAAGATCACCCAAATTAGCTAGACCCCAGGATAACCGAGGATCCGCAAAGAACGGATGAACTCCTGCACCTAATCCAAGGGCGGCCGGCAAAGATGTGTGCCACTCACCCGCAAAGATGTCAAGCGAGTTCTGAGGCGACGGAGCTTCTAGGAAATATGCTGAGCGAATTCTATGTTGGCCCTCTCCCATTACGGTTTTCAAAACCGGCATGGCAAATCTGCGAATTAACGTTCTGAGCATAGAGGAATTTGAGAGAGCCCGACGTGACCACTTGAACGCAAGTTGCGATGAGCAACAAAATCCAGTTAATCACTCCTCCTTGGCTCGCCGCATCATTAAGCGAGCTGCACGATCATCGGTGTCGCCGCGGTCCGCAAACGGGTAGTCGCCGAACTCGCATCTTGGGAACCAGGCGGATTGCCGCAGCAGTTCTCTCGGGGCAGTCTCTGTATTGGAACTGCAAGCGGAATGATGATGCGCCAGCGCGGGCAACCCGCCCAGGAATAACCGGCCAGACTCATCCGGTGAACGCCGTGGCTTTCCAAGCAGCTTCCGGTGTTGGGAACAGGGCCTACCCGACCTCGCTTGAAGGGGATTTCGCGATGGGATCCCAAGATGCGACCACAGGCTGTTTCGAGGCTGGTGGGCCGATCCACACTCAATCTTCTGTGACGTGCGAAAGCGACGCCCGATCCAGCACATGAATGTCTGGTCGTAGACCCTGTCTACCGATCTCCAGATCCTGTTCCAAGACGAAGCTGAAGTCCCTGCTTTTCACGGGCTGCTGTGGTCACTCAGCCCGGCGGCGCCTCCTGCGCCGCGCCCCAGCTTTACCTCGCGCCCCGACAATTACCTCCCATGAATGTCCCGCTTAGCCACAGTCCCGCTTGTCCCGCTCAGCCCAGTCACGCCAAACTGTGGCATTACGCGCCCCGAACCGCTGACTCCGAAGCCGAACTCATCGGGAAATGATCGCTGAACCACTTCTGCAAGTCTTCGCGATCTTCGATTCGGCCGGCAAATCCGACGTACGCATCGGGCCTGACGGCCCAAAGTCCGCCTTCTTTGCCGAAGCTCGCCGCAAACTCTTGCTCGCCTCGCGCATCTTCGGTAGCGCGCACCTGTACGACTTTGACAGACACTGGCAACGTAGCGGATGGGAACTCAGCCGGATCGCTGCCCGTGTGGAGCAAAGTAAAGCCTGTCGGGTCGAGAACCGAATAAAGCGGCACGGCGGCAACGCCGCTATCGCAAACGACTGTGATGTCCGGTACTCGGTCACCGGCGCGCATCTCGCCGTTCAAAGATTTATTCTGCGAAAGCTTGCTCGACCGGTAATTCAGTTTCGTTTGGCTCAGAATACGAACGCCCTGCTTTTGGAAGTTATCGAAGTCGAGAAGAACTGGTACGAAATGAGTAAATAATTGATGAATGATTGGGCTCGTCTGATTGAGCAGCTCCGTCGCTTTCTCAGTCGTTCCGACCAGCGACTTAATAATCGGAATGCGCTCTTGGTCATAGGTATCGAGCAGATCGGGATGCGCTCGTCCACGGTACACCAGCGCAAGTTTCCAACCGAGATTGATCATGTCCTGGATGCCCGTGTTCATACCTTGGCCGCCGGCAGGGCTGTGAATGTGCGCCGAGTCGCCGCCGAAGAAAATACGGCCGGCGCGGAACTGTTCGATCATGCGGCTGCCGATATGAAAACGAGCGGTCCAGACGGGATCGCGCAAAACTGCCGGAACGTGAGCGATTGCGTTGTAGATCTTCTGAATATCGGCTAGATTGGGATCGCCAGCACCTTGGACGTTGTTCTCGAGATCGGTTGCGATCAAACGAAACCGCCGATTGACCATCGGAAACACTCCCACAAATCCATGGGCCGTGGCGAAGACAGAAATTGCGTCCTGCGGGATCTCTCCGTCAATGTGCAAGTCGGCGAGGGCATATGCCTGGGCAATCGACTTCCCTTTGAACTCAATATTAAGCGCGTTGCGGATGAGGCTATGCGATCCTTCGGCGGAGATCAGATAAGCCGCGTCCAGTTCTTCTAGCCGCCCGTCGGAATGTTTGAGAACAGCCCTCACAAACTCGTCGGAGCCTTCGTGAGAAGCCCCGCCCGATTGCGAGAACGCAATCACTTCAGTGGAGCGCTCCACGGCAACGCCTTGTTTCGCACACTGCTCGGCAAGCAGACGCTCCGTCTCATTTTGCGGCAGCAGAAAAACAAAATTGAACCTGCTCGGAATAGTTTGCAGATCGATTCTGCTGAGTAGTTTGTCCTCGCTATGAAGGTTAACGCCGATGCAGGGATGGCCGAGACGGAGCATCTCATCCCCTACTCCGCGCTGCGAGAGCAACTCGAGCGTGCGTGCTTGCACCGCCAACGCTCTCGATGTCGGCGAGGGCGCGTTCGTCTTGTCTATGATGCGCACCGGGACGCCCCAGCGCGAGAGTTCCATTGCAGCAGTCAGGCCAGTCGGACCGGCTCCGACGACCAGAACGGGACGGTTCTGCGTCATGTTGGTTTTCTCCTCGCCCGATAGTACCACTTGGTATCGTAAATGCCTTCCAATGGAACAATGAAATGAAGCAATGAAGAGAAACGCCGATAAACGGAGCTCGCAGGGACGTCCAAGGCTTACGGGCGATCGCCTGAACGGATTACTCGATGCCGCCGCCGATGTATTCACCGCGCGAGGTTTCAATGCAGCGAGCACCAATGAAATTGCGCGCCGTGCCAGTGTCTCCAAACTCTCGCTTTACAGTCGCTATCCGACCAAATCGGATCTTTTTCTAGCGGTGCTAGAGCATCGCATGAACCGAATTTTCGCGGAGATGAAGGCTGCCATTCCGGACCATGCGCCGCTTCGCGAGGCGCTTTTAGCGTTCGGCCGCAGCATGTTGAGGTCAGCGCTTTCGGACGGACAAGTTGCATTATTGCGAGTGGTTTGTATGGAAACAGTGCGCTTTCCGCAGCTTGGGAAGCGCTTTTTTGAGCTGGGACCCGGACGCGGAATAGCAGCTCTCGCGACGTACCTTCAGGGCCAAATCGACAAAGGCATTTTGCGCGGCGAGGATTCCACCAGGATGGCGCAGCACTACCTAGGCATGATCGCTGGGCCGCCGCTGCTTTACTCGCTGCTGGGAGTAAAGTCCCGCATGATGCCAAATAAAAAACAAGATGTGCATTTGCAACAAGCCGTCGAGGTTTTCAAGCGCGCTTACGTGGTTTCGAGAGCTTGAGGAAGACAGCAGTTATGACTGGCTTAGCGGATCGGATGCCAAAGATGGTGAGCCACCAAAACGATCCACGCGTTTGCGCTTGTCCAAATTTGTGCTGCCTTCCAATTCTGGCGCTTTGGCAATCTTTAATGAGTTGCGCCGGCAGTCGCGGCCGGCTCTGAAGGAGAATTACCTGGGGCAACGGCGTACCGCCGAACGATGGTTAGGTCGAGCAGCAACCGTGGCACTCAGGCGAAGCTTTTTGAGCGACCTGCCTCTTTCTTCCTCGGTGACTTCTCTCATAGCCGGGACGCGTCCCGGCCCGCTACACTGATGCTTCCACTTTCAACTCTTCCTTGCGACGTGATTACATTCACCCTTGGCGACAGCATGAGCGTCGTCGATCAGATGGAACGAAAAATATTTACGATCGACGAAATCAGCAGTATTTTGAGGAGAACGAACCGGGCGCCTTCGGCACTTCAGCTTGCGACGGCTTTCAGATGCATTTCATCGAAATGCAACTTAGGAATCGAGCTTACATCCCCGAACTCGCAATCGTTTTCAGGCTGGCCTGTATGAACGAATGTCAGGTGAGTCAAGCTTGAATCAGATTCCCTGGAGCTTACAGACATGAACATCGCACTCAGAAACACCCGCATCCACTCTAATGGAGCCATACAGTTGTTTCGCCTCCTGCCAAAGCTCCCTTGCCAGATCTACATTTCCTTGCTCCTCATTCAACAGCGCATACGGCCTGATTGTATTCGCGAGGTCGAGAACCTTCGTGCCCAGGTTACTCCGATAAAGCTCCATAGACTCTTCGTATAGGCGTTTCGCTTCGACAACATTGGACTCTTCGCGGTACATATCTGCTATGTGGCGAATGGCGTGAGCGTAGGCGAGAGGGTCGTTCTGATCACGGAAGATTCTGGCCGCTTCGGCATAGTGCGCGCGAGCCGCAGCCAAATCCCCGCGATGACGCGCTTGCCGTCCTTCAGAAATAGCATCCGCTGCCGTGATCATGAAAAAAGAATATATTGACTTACCCTGAAAAGGAAGACTTTCTGGCATTTTCCTGAGGTCCGATTTGCCTTTTCATTTCGTTATCACCTTCGATCCGAAGCCACTTGACATCTGCATGCGACGCTTCCCCATACCGTGCGGTTCGTATCGGCGGCAGAACGGTTTCTCGGGCATTCCATCAAAGGTCTTCGCTTACATCGGATTGATGATGAATTGAATGCGCTTGTCAAACCGCCAGAGTAAGCGGCTCTAACCGCACTGGATCTCGAGTGCGCGCTATCAACAAACTTCCGCTTACAGATCTCCGCTCGAGATTACGAAGTCGAGCATGGCGGGATTCGACTTCGCCTTACGGGAGCCGAGTTTGCTCTAGCGAAAAAGGGTTTAAAGCAGGACGAAGGTGATCATCACTGGTTCATCTACTACACTCTAGACGGCCTGCGCACGCCGGTGAGAACCAAAACCGAGCGCGAATCTGGAACGCGGGTTACTCGACCATTTGCGCCATTTTTACTGGAGCTCGGTGTTGGCTTTTCGTTTCTCGGAAACCAGTACCGGATTCAAGTCGGAGACGAGAAGTTCTTTCTCGATCTGCTGCTCTATCACGCGAAGCTGCATGCCTACGTGGTAATCGATTTGAAAACGCAACCCTTCCGTCCCGAGTTCGCGCCGGTATCTTTGCTCGTTACAAAGGAGCGTCTGACATCTATTCACAAAACTCGACTTCACATTAGGAATGCGCTTAACTGCGAGAGTGCACAGAGCTCTCGACGATTACACGAAGGGGCTGCGGGTTCAAAAATCGCATTCGATTTAGGATAGCTCGGAGGTTAAAACGCATATGCGTATACTAGGCGTATGTCGCGCATGCAGGTCTACCTGCCAACGGATCTCTACGAAATCGTGAAGGAGCGCCGACTTCCGGCATCCGCGCTTCTTCAGAAGGCGGTGCGCGCCGAAGTGCGTCGCCGGAAGCTTCAGTCCGCCAGTCGGCGTTACACAGCCGAACTTGCGGCACAGGTCGGCCAACCTGCTCCTCGAGAGCGCGCCCGCGCGGTCGCCGTGGCACACCGAATCGCCGGTCGCGCGGCTCGGAAGGCTGTCTAACGG
>JAVHMZ010543240.1:0-13422 GCA_034782995.1 Amazona versicolor
CGCCGCAAACAAGAACGCGCACCACACGTTGATAACGAGTCCGAGGAACGTCAGTATGTTGGGATGGATGCGCGAAAGCGCCAGAGCGCCGACGATCTTCTCAATGATCTTGCCGAAGAACAGTCCCAGCGCCCGCGTATAAGTCATCGATTACTCCGAGCTGTCGTGGATCGTGGTCAATTCGATGATCTCCAGCTCCTTGGCGCCTCCCGGAATCGTAACCTTTACTGCGTCTCCGGTCTGCTTACCCAACAGAGCCTTGCCAATGGGAGAGCTAGTCGAGATCATATTCTTGCTCGCATCGGCGTCCTCGCTCATCACGAGATTGTAGGTGATTTCCTCGTCCTTCTTAACATCCAGGACTTTTACCTTGGAGCCCAATCCCACTCGATCGTGCGGAATTTTCGAAAAGTCGATCATCGCCAGTTCCGCCAACCGCTGCTTCAGCTTATTCAGCCGCGCGTTGACCAGTCCCTGACGCTCCTTAGCCGCATGATATTCGGCATTTTCGCTTAAATCGCCGTGCTCGCGCGCCGTGAGAATCTCTTTGGGTAGCTCGTTTCGAAGCTCGTATTCCAAAGCGGTAATCTCGACGTGCAATTTCCTTTGAATCTCGTTCATCGACCGGCGTTTCGAACTCCTATTCGTGCATTATAGCGGCTGAAGGCTCTCGAACAGGGTAGGAATCAACTCCGACACAGTGGGATGTATATGGACCGCGTGGGTAATCAACGTGTAAGGCTTTCGAGCGTACATTACGTCGAGAATCGAGTGCACCACTTCGTCGCATTCGATGCCGAGCAACGCCGCTCCAAGGATCAGCTTGGATTCGGCATCGACCAGGACTTTCAAAAATCCCAGAGTTTCCGCGCGCTCGACCGCCCGGCTTACCTTCGACATCGGACGCACTGCCTTGAGCGCAGGCTTTCCGGACTTCCGAACTTCTTCTTCGGTAACTCCGACCCGTCCCAGTGGCGGATCGATGTAGATGTTGTAAGCGGTGATGCGGTCGGAAACCTTGCGATCTTCCCCATCGAGTAAATTGGCCGCCACGATTTCGCCATCGTTATAGGACGTGTGGGTGAATGCGCCGCGGCCGTTACAATCGCCAAGCGCGAAAATACCCGGCGTCGACGTCTCCAGATGGTCGTTCACCTGAATGAATCCGTGCTTATCGATGGCAACGCCCGCTCGATCCAAACCTAAGTCGCTCGTATTCGGTGTGCGTCCGGTAGCGACCAATAGATGCGAGCCGGTTGCCTCACCGCCTTTCCAGGTAACTCGAATCCCCGATCCCGACGAAGACACACGGTCGGCATCTACGTCGATTTCGATACGAATGCCTTCTCCCTTCAGGATCTCGGCGATCGCGTCCGCGACGTCGGTATCTTCTCGAGTCACCAATCGCGGACCACGCTGCAGAACCGTCACCTGACTGCCAAACCTCCGGTACATTTGCGCGAACTCGAGCGCGATGTAACTGCCGCCCAAAATCAACAAGTGCTCCGGAACGGAACTTAGATCGAGAATCGATGAGTTGGTGAGATACGGAACATCCTTCAATCCAGGTAAGTCGGGTATGGTCGCGCGGCCGCCGACATCGAGAAAGATCTTGTCCGCTTCAAGTAGATCGTCGCCCACGCGGAGCGTTTTGGCCGAAACAAACTCCGCCGTTCCCGCGAAGACCGTGCAGTCTTTCTGCTCCCGCAACGATTTCTCGACACCGCTCGAAGCGTCGTTCCGGACTTTGTCCATGCGCGCCTTCACACGCGGCATGTTCGTAATGATCGGGCCCGACAGCGTAATGCCCAAGTCCGCCGCGCGTCGAGCTACGTGAGCCGCGCGTGCGCTTGCCACTAGCGTCTTCGTCGGCATGCAACCGGTGTTGACGCACGTGCCCCCAAAGCGGTGCCGCTCCGCAAACCCGATCTTCCAGCCCGCTTTCCCTAGTCGATTAGCAAGCGTGGGCGCGGCTTGACCAGCGCCCACCAGAACGGCGTCAAAACGGTGGGTCATCCCCACAAGAGTACAGGAACTTCTGGGGAGTCACGACGCTATGCTCCTGCACCAACCCGAGGCAGAAAACCACTAAGGCTCCTGTCCTAGCGCGTCAAAGCCGCGATCAACGCATTAGCGATCGGCGTACCCGATCCGGTCGTAAAGTCATAACCTCCTGCAGCGTCGCAGATCGCTCCGCACGAGCCGTTCACACCGCCGGTAATGTCGTGATAGCCCGCTGCGTATTGATACAGCGCCGAGGGGAAATTTAATGCGCTCTTACCCGCCGCGGCCCGCGTCGATTTGACGATCGCGATCATGGCCGCAATCTGCGGCGCGCCCGCGCTGGTTCCTCCGAACTGGCTCCACCCGGACATCCCTTGATAAGCCACGCTGTCATAAACCGGGACCCCGGTCGCAGGGTCGGCATCGTAAGCCACGTCCGGAACTCCCCGCATCCCGTAGTTCTGGACAGCCGATTGGTAACTCGGCTCCGTCTCATACTGACTGACGCCGCCGCCTGTTGCCCCGTACTGGTTGTCCCAAACTACTTCGCTTTGCCAAAGGCCCGCACTCGAGGACGTAAGTGTCGTGCCGCCTACACTAATCACGTATGGCGATGCCGCCGGATACTCCACCATGTGTCCCGAATCGCCCGCCGATGCCGTGAAGACCACGCCGCTCACCCGGAAATGCGCGTCGTTGACGAATTCCGAAGCCGTTTCATTGCCGCCCCAACTCATCGACACCACGGTCGCGCCGCTTTGCACCGCTGCATCTACTGCGGTCAACAATGCATTCGTCGTCGCCGTCGCGGCTTCCACGAGCACAATCTTGGCTTGCGGCGCAATGGCGTGCGCCCACTCCACATCCAGCGAAATTTCGCCCGCCCAACTAGCATTCGTGGGCGGCTTTCTCCCGCCCGCGTAGATCTTCCGGAAGCATCCGTTAGCCGTCGTGCAAGCCGGAAGCCCGAATTGGTTACTAAATACCCCCAAATCCGCCTCTATGTTGGGATCGTCGTAGGCATCCACAATCCCAATGGTTTGCCCCAGACCCTTGTTCTGGATCAAGTTGAATCCGTAAATAGACAGCATTTGCTGCGGCGTGATTCCGGTTGGCGTCGAAGCAAAAGGACTAATGCCCGGCGATCGAGGCACACGAATGTGATGGTGATGCATCTCCTGCCCAAGCACAGGGATACTAATTACTCCCACAGCGAAGAAGAGGCGAATAAAAGTGCGATCCATAAGTTCTGACCATAGCAGCGAAACCATCTCTAAAGCGAGGGATATATCCGTAAATTGAAACCCAAGTACTAACGGAATCAGTTGTTTCCCTGAGACGTTTCAGCCCGCTGCTAAGCTGAGTGGCAGAATGAAACGACCCGCCAAGGTCGCCCTCATCACCCTCGGCAGTCTGCTGCTGGTCCTTCTTATCGTTGGTGTGAGCGGCCTCTTGGTCGTTCGCAGCCAATGGTTCCACGACAAGGTGCGCGACCGTATCGTCGCGGAGGTCGAGCGGGCCACCGGGGGACGCGTCGAGATTGCGCGCTTCGACTTCGATTGGAAGACCCTCACGGCTACGGTGCGCGGCTTTACGATTCATGGAACGGAGCCCGCGAACGATCCCCCGCTCCTTCATGCCGACGATATTGTGGTGGGGCTGAAGATTGTTTCCATCCTGAAGCGCGATGTCGATCTCGCGCTGCTTCGTATCGATCGACCCAACGCATTTCTGTTGATCGCCGCGGACGGCAGCACCAACGTTCCGAATCCGAAAAGCCCGTCTAAGTCCGAGAAAACCGGCGCGGAAACAATCCTCGATCTCGCCATCGTCCACTTCGAGCTGAACGACGGCGGCGCTGAAGTGCGTGGCGCGGGCTCCGCCTCGCAGCACACGCAGGGTTACTCGGCCCGTGCACAAAATCTTCGCGCTCTATTCGACTTTGATGCCGCCGTGCCCCGCTACCACGGAGACATCTCGCTTCAGCCGCTTGACCTGGCGTACGGCGATTACAAGCCGCTGCCTACCAACATCGCGACTACAGTTGCCATTGAGAAAAATCGTCTCGTGCTCGAGAAATCGACGATAACCAGCGGCGACTCTGAGATTCGCCTAAACGGCCGCCTCGAAAACTTCCGCGCCCCGGTGCTTACGGCCGAGTACGGCGCGAAGGTATCCGTCGCGCAGGTAGGTTCGATTCTCAAGTTGAAGTCGAAGCAGTCCGGAACCATCGAAGCCACCGGGAGCGCCAGCTTTAAGACCTCCGACGACTTCGCGATCAACGGCGTCTTAAAGGCCTATAACGTCGATTACCGCGCGGGGTCGATCAGTGTGCGCCATCTGCGCGCGGAAGCCAAGATCGATGGCGGTCCCGAGACGATCTCCATTAATTACATTCGCGGTTATGCGCTCGGCGGCGAAATCGATGCCAAGGGTGAGATCGAGCAGTTCGAACGCTTTAAAGTCAACGGCCAACTGAAGCACTTCGATGTTCGCCAACTCGCTGCTTTGGCCACGCGCGAGAAGCTCCCCTACGATGGCGTGATCTCCGGACCGCTGATGGCCGAGGGCCGCATCTCCGAGTTAAAGCGCAACCGCTTCAAAGTGACTACGCGCCTTACCATTTCGCCGGCCGGAAAAGGAATGCCGGTGCACGGGCTCATCGACGCCAAGTACAACGGCGCCGGCGACACCCTCGATCTTGGCAAGAGCTTCGTCGCGCTTCCCAACACGCGTCTTGAATTCGCGGGAACGCTCGGTAAGCAGTTGGATGTACACGTTGCATCCAGTAACTTGAACGACTTACTTCCCGCACTCCAAACCGCGAAGCCCGGTCAACCCGCGCCTGCCATTCCAGTGTCTTTTCAACCACAAGGTTCGGTCGCATTTGACGGCACAGTCACTGGCAAGTTAGACAACCCGGTGATCGCTGGCCATCTTGGTGGCTCGAACTTCGTCATGCAGGATCAGATTGTCGATGCCGTGAATGCGGACATTACCGCTTCGAGCACCGGCGCGACTATCAACAACGGCATCCTTCGCCAGCGGAGCCTGAGCGCGAATTTCGCGGGTAGCGTCGGTCTGCATAACTGGTCGCCTGAAACCTATGAACCGGTTACCGCCACGCTCGGTCTCAAAAACGCGAATCTGACCGACTTGCTTTCGTTAGCCGGCCAAAAGGACGTTCCCGTCACGGGCACTCTTTCCGTCAACGCCAACGTAAACGGAACCATTGGCAATCCTCAGGGCAATGCGGATCTTCACTTAGCCAATGGGACGCTCGCTGGTGAGCCGTTTGACAAGCTCACGGCGCATGTCGATTCGCCGAACCGCAGCTCGCAGACGGCGAAAGCGCAGCTTGTCGCAGGCGCGAAGCAAATTGATCTCACCGCCGCCATCACTCATGGGCCGACCGACTTATTCCCCGGGCACGTTACCTTCGACGTCCAGAGCAACAACATAGCTTTCCAGCAGATTGTAACGCTCAAGCAGCGCGAACCGGCGCTCAACGGCAGCGCCAAACTTACTGCCAACGGCGCCGCCGACCTCCGACGCGATGCGCAGGGTAAGCCCGTCGTCCAATTAGTCAAGATCGACGGCGATGTCGCCGCCAGTCAATTGGAGCTGCTAGGGAAGCGACTCGGCGATCTGCGACTCACTGCGAACACCGTGCTAACCGGCGGTTCGCCGCCCGCACTTGACATTAAGCTGCGCTCCAATCTCGCCCAAGCGGATATTACCGCCGACGGGCGATGGTCCTTAACCGGCGACTATCCAGGTTCCGCGAAACTGACCTTCACCAACGTGAACCTCGACACCGTTCGCCGCATCGTGCTTCCGCCCGAAAAGGTGGACAGCGTGCTCGTTGGCGGCAGCATTGAAGGAACGCTCAATATCGAAGGACCCGCCGCTAAGCCGGAGCAACTTCGCGCCTCGCTCGAAGTTCCCAAGTTAGTAGTTCGTCCACAGACCTCGCAAACCGGAGCGGCGGGCGCGGTAGACCTTACGGTTCGCAGCGACGGACCGATTCGCGTTTCGCTGGCGAACAACATCGTGCGCGTGGATAACGCCCGGCTGATCGCTCAGAACTCGAAGTTTTCCCTCACGGGCCAAGTCGCGCTCGCCCCCGTGCAGAAAGCCGATCTGCGTATGGATGGCGCAGTTGATCTAGCGATTGTTCACATGTTCGATAGCGACATTGTCTCGTCCGGCAGCGTGCAAGTGAACGCAGGCGTTCGCGGCGCCCTCGACAGTCCGCAGCTTACCGGCTCGCTGCAGCTGAAAAATGCGAACTTCGCAATTGTCGATTTGCCGAACGGGCTAAGTAACGCGAACGGCACCGTTACCTTCTCGGGAACGCAAGCGCGTATCCAGGAACTCACAGCGGAAAGCGGCGGCGGAAAGGTGCGGCTCGGCGGCTTCGCATCACTCGCGAACGGAACGCTAAGCTTCCGGATCAATGCGGGCGCGACGAGTGTGCGGGTTCGCTACCCCGAGGGAGTTAGTACCGTTGCCGACGCGAACTTGCGCCTGATTGGTACATCCGAGCACAGCGTGCTTTCGGGTAATGTGACCGTGAACCGGTTGGCGTTCAATCCCAAGACGGACTTAGGTTCAGTGCTGTCCTCCAGTTCGGCTCCGCCGGAAACATCTTCCGCGCCGAGCGGCTTCACATCCGGCATTACGTTCGATGTAGAGATCCAAACTTCGCCTGACATCTCGTTCGAAAGTGGATTGACGCAAGGCATCGAAGCGGACGCCAATCTGCGTCTGCGCGGCAACCTTTCAAATCCCGTTCTACTCGGACGAATCAACATCACGCAGGGCGACCTGGTATTCTTCGGAAACAAGTACACCATTAATCAAGGCTCGGTCTCGTTCTATAACCCGGTCAAGCTCGAACCTATCCTGAATATCGATCTCGAAACGGTGGCGCGCGGTGTGGACGTGACTCTTACTGTATCGGGTCCCATTACTAAGCTGAATGTAAGTTATCGGTCCGATCCGCCTCTGCAATTCGCGGACATTGTAGCGCTGCTCGCTACGGGAAGATCGCCCAACGATGCGACCATTGCAGCCCGCCAGCCCACCGTTCCGGCGCAGAGTTGGCAGCAGATGGGCGCGTCGGCATTAGTCGGGCAGGCCATCGCGAATCCGGTAGCTGGTCGCTTGCAGCGCTTTTTCGGTGTCAGTAAGTTAAAGATCGACCCTACGATTTCGGGTACTACGGGCAACCCGCAAGCCAAAGTAACTCTCGAACAGCAGATCACTCCCGACATCACGTTCACTTACATCACGGATGTTGCCAACGCTCAGGAGCAGATCATTCGCGTGGAGTGGGCGCTTTCACCAACTTGGTCGGCGGTGGCGCTTCGCGACCAGAACGGCGAAGTGGGAATCGATTTTTTATATAAGAAGCGCTTCCGTTAACTACGCCCTTGCCGGTGCAAAGTTACCGCTTTCCTCGTCGTAAATCCCCACAGTTCCCTGCCCGATGTTGTAGACCCACCCACTTAGCGCTAAACTCCCTCCCTTCAATCGCGTTGCTACAGCCGGATGAGTCTGTAAGTTCGCTAACTGCGCCACCACATTCTGTTCTGCCAGCGTCACCAGTAACTCATCGCTCGGATGGGCCTCGCGCTGCCCGATCCGCAAATGACGCAGCCATGCAGTGACACTCGGATGCTGCTCGATCTTCGCCGGATCAAGAGCTCCACGCATCACGCCGCAATCCGAGTGGCCGCACACGATGATCTCTGGCACACGCAAAGCTCCCACCGCGTACTCCACTGTCGCCGACACGCCACCGATCTCAGCCGCATACTCCGGCACGATATTCCCAATCGCACGGCACACGAATAAGTCGCCCGGCTTGGTCTGCGTAATTAAACATGGGTCGATCCGCGAGTCCGAACAGGTGATAAACAACGCCTGCGGCTTTTGTCCGGATGCCAACTGACCGAATAGTTCTTGGTTTTGCGAAAAGACGTGGTTCTGAAAGCGCAACACACCGCTTAACAACTTTCCGACTGGCATGGGACTAACTATTTTAGACCCGCGGTATCCCGTGCTGCTTTCGTCTCCATTCCCGCCTTTTGCAAAAAACCCAAATCACGGAACCAATCGATAAACCGGAACTGCCAAGTGCCGAAAGGAATGTTGCCCCTGTCCGTCAGTCCACCGCTCATCCGCGAGCCATCCGGCAGCGGATCGCCCGGATGCCGCCCATTTCCATAGATGTGCAGTTCAACATTCGGAACATTCGCCGCTAGCATCGCGTCGACGTACTCCATGGCCCACACGGCGTGCACGCGATCCCCGGTTCCAGCGCAGATGACGAACGCCGGAGGCACATCGCGTGGAATCGCCGGCGCCACGCGGCCATGCGCAAATGGCGAGGGTCCCGGATAGACTATGCCGACAAAGTCCGGCCGCGCTGTGACCCCTGGCTGCGTCTCTTTGTTCCTCGCGTCAAACTCGGGGTACAACACTGCTGCCGCAGCCACTAATTCCGCTCCCGCCGAAAATCCCATCATTCCAATCTTGTGCGGATCGAGGCGCCACTGCGCACCATAACTCCGTACGATCCGCATAGCCTGCAGCGCGTCGTTCACGGCATCCTTCTCGGCAACGTAGCCATCTTTACGCAGCCGGTTCCGGAGGATGATCGTATTTACTCCGTAGTTATAAAAGAACGGCACGAAATCCGCCGCCTCACTGCCGACATTTAGCGTGTTGTGTCCCCCGCCCGCCACCAAAATCACCGCAGCGCCTGTGTTGATCGACCCTTCCACCAGATGCGCTTCAATCGATGGGTTATGAATATTGACAATGCTGCTAATTCGCCCGGGAACGGACTGACTCATGTTGTACGCCTCGGGCTCGCGCACGCGGTCGGCATGAAGCATGGGAGATCCTGCGGGATATAGCGGAATCACCACACCTCCCGGAAGAATTGGCTGCGGCGTGTAAGCTACATCCGTCTTGGGTCCCGGCTTCGGAACATTCATCGGGGCCGGAAGCTCCCTGATCTGAGCCCCGGCGGAAAACATCAACGCAGTTACTGCTCCCAGCAACGCTGTTTTCATTCACGCTCCAAGCTACACAATCTACCGCGCCGCTTCAACTACTTACAGCGCTTACTCTCTCGCATCCGAAATCCCCAGGTGTACTCTCGGGGCGAAAGGACGAACTTCACCTATGGCCGCTCTCGCCATTGCCGATCCCGCTGCCACCGAAACGGACCGCAGCGCGATCAACCGCGCCAACGCCGCCCATTCAACCGGACCACGCACTGCAGAGGGCAAAGAACGCGTTCGCCTAAATGCCCTACGCCATGGCTTTCATTCGCAAGCGGTGCTGCTCCCGCAAGAGGACCGCACCGCGTTTGAGGCTCTCACTGCCCAGTACACCGCCGAGTTCAAGCCGCAGACTGATCGCGAACGGCAATTAGTTGAAACTCTCCGCGACGCGCATTGGCGGCTTGACCGCGCGGTAGCTTTGCAGACAAACATTCTCTCAGTCGCCATCGGCGACTTACTCCTGGAAACCGATCCCGAACTGGATTACGAAGTGCGACTCGCCATCGCCCAAGCCCGCGCTTACCAGACCAACTCCCGCATCATCGACCAACTTAGCCGTCACGAAAGCCGCTTCTACCGTATTTTGCAGTCTACCCGGACGGAACTGACGGCCCTGATCGCTCAGCGCGCGCCCTCCTCAATCGGTGGCTTTGTTCCGTTACTTTCTTACGAGCCCCTCGTCCAGCACGAAAACAATTACCCCGAAATGCCCCACTTCACCGGTCCGCTCGCCGAGTTCAAGCGCAAAGCATGGCTTTCCAAGTCCGCCCGAAACGCGCAAGTTGGTTTGCCGCAATGAAGAAACGGGATATTGCACGTAAGTTAGCTCAAAAAACCGGAGTAACTCCTGGCGAAGCCGCGGATCAGGTCGACCGCACCGTAAACGATCTTCTTCGTAAGCTGCGTAGCGCCGGTTCCGCCGATTTGCCCGGCTTCGGTCACTTCGAGGTTACTAAGAGCGGGTCCATCGAATTTCAACCGGAGCGCGATGATCGAGAATAACCACGCCCCAACCGCCGACAACGTATTCCGCCTGATTCGCGAGGCTCTCGAAACCGGCGCGCGCGTCGACATCGATGGCCTGGGTTCGTTCGTCCCCGACACCCACGGGGGCTTCGGATTCATAGGTCGCGCGCTCCCCAAAGTCTTCATTGCTTACGTCACCGAAGACCTGGTTTGCGCCGACCGACTATACAACGATCTAGCCGCGCACGGCTTCGATCCCTGGATGGACCGCCGCAAGCTCCTGCCCGGTCAGAACTGGCCTCGCGCCATTGAACAGGCGATGAATGTCTCCGACTTTGTAATTGCCTGCTTCTCCTCGCAGTCGGTCGGCAAAAAGGGAGGCTTTCAGGCCGAAATCCGCGACGCATTGGACTGCGCCTCACGCACGCCACTCGATCAGGTATATCTGATTCCCGTGCGTCTCGACGACTGTCCCGTTCCCGCTCGCATCCAAAAGGAAATTCAATATGTCGACCTATTTCCCAGTTGGCCGGTTGGTTTCGCTCGAATCCTAAGTATGTTTCGCAATAAGTCGTAACTCAATGGCGTGTTCCAAAAACTCGCAAACCGGATGCTCTTCTGAGCCGCGACCGCAAGGGAGCGACTGTTCCTGACTTAGCCACAACTTACTAGCTCTGCCCTAACTTCTGCATCCGCTTGCGAACTTCCGCGGCATTCTTTGCATCCGGACTAAGTTCCAAATAACGCTCGTACGCCGCGCGCGCCGCTTTGGCATCTTCCTGCTTCTCCTCCGCCTCGCCGAGCTTCAAGTACGCGTCCGCAAGCTGCCCATTCCACTTAGTCGCTTCTGAAAAACGCTCCGCCGCCGCGCGATACTTCCCGCGCTTCATATAATAATCGCCCACGCGCACTTCTTTCGCAGCCTGAATCGGATTGAAAGCGTACTCTTTCGGCGCTACCGACTGGTCCTCTTCGGGAGGGACCTCTTCAGGTGGATTGGCTTGCGCCGGCTTGGTTTCGGGCGGCTTGGCGCTCTCCGGTGGAGTCTGTTGCGCTCCCAGTGCAACCGCGAGCCAAACTAGCGCCAGTGACATAATTAAAGTATATTGCCCGCCGAAGTTCTCCGTGAAAAAGCAGCTCAGTTACCCCTTGCGCCTGGCGTGTATCTCTACCGCGATGCCAACGCTAAGGTTATCTATGTAGGCAAAGCGAAAAGTCTCCGCCATCGCGTACGCAGTTACTTCAACGTAGATCGCCTCGCCGACTCGAAAACCGGAACACTTATCGCCGAAGCGCGCGACGTCGATTACATCCTGGTCGACAACGAGAAAGAAGCGCTCGCGCTCGAAAATAATCTTATCAAGCAATACAAGCCGCGCTTCAACGTTTTACTTCGCGACGACAAGACGTATCCATATATCAAGCTTACGGCCGAAAAGTACTCTCGTGTGTTTGTAACCCGCCGCTTGATCAAAGATGGTTCCACTTACTTCGGTCCGTACTTTCCCGGCAACCTCGCGCATCGCTTAGTTCACTTTGTTCATCGCTTCTTCAAGGTCCCCTCTTGCAAAGTGGACCTCACGCGTTATCATCCCAAGCCCTGCCTCGAATATCACATCCACCGGTGCCTGGGCCCTTGCGTACAAGGCTTGACCACCGATGAGCTTTACGCCCGCGCTGTTCGCGATGTCCGTATGTTTCTCGATGGGCGTCCCGGCGATCTTGCCCGGGAGCTCCGCGCTCGCATGGCCGACGCTGCCGCCGACATGCGCTTCGAGGAAGCTGCCGGATGGCGTGACCTCCTTTCTACTGTGGAAGAGATGGACGAGCGCCAGAAAGTCGCTGCCTCGGCCGGAGATGACGCCGATATCTTCGCCGTGTATGCCGAGCCTCCCTTAGTCGCCGTTAATCTGTTCCACCTTCGCCGCGGCCAGATCGTCGATCGTCGGGAATTCTATTGGGAAGATCAAGTTGAGTACGACGAGCCCGCTTTCCTCTCCAGCCTCCTTCTTCAGATCTACCTGGACCAGCAATATGTTCCCGGAGTCATCCATGTCCCCGTAGATTTCGAAGATCGCGAAGTGATGAGCGAGTTACTCACCGAGAAGCGCGGGCGTAAAGTGGAGATCTTAACTCCCCAACGTGGGCAGAAGAAAGCTCTGCTCGACTTAGTCCGCACGAATGCCAGGCATAGCTTCGACGCGCGATTCCGCATCATGAAGCCCTCCGCGAAGGCCATCGAAGATGCGGTTGCCGAAGCCCTTGGATTACCTGAGGGTCCGCGGCGCATCGAGTGCTTCGATGTGTCCCACATACAAGGCACGGATAAAGTGGCCAGCATGGTCGTCTGGGAAGACGGCCGCATGAAGAAGGCCGACTATCGTAAGTTCATCATCCGCACGGTTGAAGGGAATGACGACTTCGCCAGTATGTTCGAAGTAGTTACTCGCCGTTACTCGCGGATCCAAGCAGAAGCGGGGACCATGCCCGGACTAATCCTGATCGATGGTGGCGTCGGCCAGTTACACGCCGCCGCGGACGCGCTCGAACGGCTCGGCATCATCAATCAACCCCTCGCCTCCCTCGCCAAACGTGAGGAGATTATCTATGTACTCGGCCATGAGAACGAGCCGGTTGTTCTCGATCGCTTCTCGCCCATTTTGCAACTGATGCAACTCATCCGCGATGAAGCGCATCGCTTTGCCGTTACTTTTCACCGCACGCGCCGCAACGCGGCAAGTCTGACGAGCGAGTTGGACCGCATCCCCGGCGTTGGCGAAAAGACGCGCCAGACTTTACTGAAACGTTTCGGAAGCTCCGAGTTAGTCCGCGCCGCCTCGGAAGATGAGTTGGCTCAATTACTCGGACGCGCCGCCGCCCGCAAAATCCGCGCCCACTTCGACGCCCCCTCCGACTTAGTCCAAATCTCGTGACTCAGGTTAAGATATTAGTCAATGGCTCTCATTGTTGAAGCCGACGCGAACGGCAACTTACTGATCCCGTCTTCCGCAGCCCCGGGATCCCGCTTCACCGTCGAAACGCTTGGCGAAACAATTACCGCACGGCCGGAGCGATCCGAAGCGGAGCGTTGGTGGCGCGACACTACCCCTGAGCAGCGTATCGAGGCGTTTCGCGATTTCTTCTCGCGAATGCCTAAAGGAGTCGGCCTAACGCCGGAGATGCTTAGCCGGGACGATCTCTATTGAAACATTCCCGATGCGGGGTAGATACCAACATTATTGTTTTGAGCGCTGGTGATGAGGTGGACCCTTACGCTCCCGCCAAGCTTGCAATGGAAGCCTAGGTCAGAGACCAAACTACTCTTGTAATCACGCCGCAAGTTATCTTTGAGCTATGGGTGGTCGCAACT
>JAVHMZ010543345.1:0-13415 GCA_034782995.1 Amazona versicolor
GTAAACCGGATACCCCAAGGAATCGTATCGGCCGGAATGTCCGACCATTGCGGTGAATTGCGCGGCGAGGGCCAATTTGGCTGCGGCCCTGGCTGCAAGCCCGACCCCGCCAAACGCGAGCAGGGCCTTATCCCGCCCCATTCTCCGGCTGTGCCCCCCGGCGAGCACAAAACCGGCGCGATCCATGAGAAGATGATACCATCCGGCCCGAAATCCCCTTCCGGCGACAAAGTGTTTCATAATAGAGCGATTGCGAGTATAATCAGGTTGAAACATTCCATGCGCTTTTGTTTGCATGTGGTTCTGAGCGCACCCCTATTGGCGGTTTTCGGCGTAGCCGGTACCGTTCCCGCGCACATCGTGCCCAGGGTGACTCCCATCCTGCGGACCGACCCACGTTCCGGGCAGACCGTAAAGACTATCGTGGTGACGCCGAGGTTCGTCGCCTGCGCCACGGCCGCGCGCAGGTCGCCACCGCCGAGGCCAACACGACGGAATCGAGCGTCAACATCCCTGTGACAAACATCAACACCCGGTCTCAAGTGAATACCAGCACGACACAAACCGACCAGAGCGTGGCAGGTGTCAAATCGGCCCAGCAAGCCGCTAATACTGCTCGAGCCCGTCTGGAAGCGGCCAACTCGGCCTTGGTTCAATCGGAGGCTAACTACACAAAGGCTCAAAAGGATCTCGCACGCTACAAGGATCTGGTCGATAAAGACGAGATTTCTAAACAGGAGTACGATTCGGCCCTGGCTGCTGCCGATGCGAGCGCCGCACAGGTGCAATCTTCTAAAGCTGAAATCATGGCTGCACAACATACGCTCGACCAGGCGGGTGCCGAGATCGACCAGGCGACGCGCCACATCGGTCAGAAGCTGGCTGGTGGCGGCGTTGTCGGGCCAGAAAAACTGGTTGACCAGAAGGATTCTCATGGTTGCTGTTTGCCCCGGGGGTCTTACTTCCCGAGAACCTCCACCCCGGACGGCGCTGGGCCACCTCCCAGCCATTGGTAAACGGACAGCATCTGTTCCCCGATGCTCGACCAGGAGTATTTGGTCGCAACCAGTGCGGCGCCGTTCGCGCCCATTTCTTCGAGGCGGCTGCGAGGCGTGGCGAAAAACTCGCCGAGCGCGGTTTCCAGTTCTTCCACCCGCGGCTGGATCTGCCACCCGCAGCCATGTTCCGCCACTCCATCGACGTGGCATTGTTCAGTGATCAGAACCGGCTTTTGCATTCCCATGGCTTCGAGCACGGAAACGCTCAGCCCTTCCGAATAAGACGGGAGAACAAAAACGTCGGCCGCGGCCAGAGCGCTCCATTTTTCCGCTCCGGCGAGCATGCCGGTAAAGGTGACGGAGCCGCGAATGCCCAGATCTTCGGTCAGCTTCTCGATCGCGGCGCGCGTATTCTCGAAATCCGGACCGGCCAGAACGAGCGCGGCATCTCCGGCCTGTTCTTCCACTCCCTTCCAGGCACGGCACAGCAGGTCGAGACCTTTCTTGTAATGAATGCGGCCGAGAAATAAGACCAGTTTGCGCCCGCGCAGTTCGGGAAACCGCGAAAGGATAAGGTCGGGCCGCCCCTGCTCGGGAACGGTGACTCCGTTGGGTATCACGGCCACGGGAACGCGCGGGGCGATGCGGCGATAATCGAGCGCTTCGGAGCGGGTAAGCGCATGGAGACACGCGGCCCGGCGCAGGTTGCGGTTTTCGACCAGCCGCAGGTAGCAGGCCTTTTTCCAGCGCTTGTTCTTGAGCGCCCACGGATCGAGCATGCCATGCGCGGAGATGAGATAGGGCTTGCGCGCACGCCGGGCGATTTGCGCCGCCAGGTTGCAGTGATTTTGCCAGATTCCGTGAATGTGCACGCCGGCGGATGCTTGAATCTGGGCGGCGAGCCGTTCGGTCACCGCCGGGTTGGCCGTGCCGCGCAAACCCGCCAGATCGTAGCGCTCCGTGCGGGAAAATGCGGCGGAAACCGGGTCGAGGTCCTCGTCAGTGCCGGCAAAAGCGGCAAGCGCGAGCTCCATCGAACCATGGCGGCGGATCGACCGGCTAAGCGGGGCCATTACCGAGCTCACTCCGCCGAATCGCGCATCCAGGTTGGCGCCGACGGTGACCCAGTAGGGCAGCGGTTGCGGCCGGCGCGGGGCCGCCGACCGGGAAACAAGAGCTTGCGTCAATGCGCTCATAACGATTCCTTTCTCCTGTCGCGTTCTTCTTTGCGTTTGGCGCAAACGAGGCGCTCCGTAATTCCTCTTGCGTAATACGCGGGAAATCTGGCCAAAAATATTGTTTTGAAAGGCTCAAGTGCGGACATCACGGGTTATCGTGTAATACCTTTGTGCGCGGGTTCAAGTACCATGCGTTCAACCTCGCAGGCCCACGCCGCCGGAGAGTAACGGGAGATGATGGCCTCACCGCGCTCGCGCATGCGCTCCCGTTGCTCGGGCGCGAGCTGTTCCATGGCCGTCAGTTTGTGTTCGAGGTCGTTCTTCGTGGCAGGATCGAACAGAAAGCCGTTGCCGCCGTCTTCGATCAGGTCGTGGGCGCACCCGCAGCGTGAAGAAACAATGGCCGGGAGCCCGGCGGCGAGCGCCTCGTTGACAACCAGGCCCCACGGTTCACGTGTGCTCGGCAGAACGAAACAGGAAGCGAAGGCGTAGACGGGTCCGAGTTCGCCCGTTGGCCGGAAGCCGGTCCAGTGCACGTGAGAGGCGACGCCGAGATCGCGAGCGAGTTGCTCAAGCGCCGAGCGCTGTGGACCGTCGCCGGCCAGAACCAGGCTCCAACTGCCCCCGCCGCGACGGTATCCGGCGAAAGCATGCAGCAAGCCATCGATGTTTTTTTCGGGCGACAGCCGGCCGACATACAGGAAGGATTGCGTAGGCAGGCCCCATGCGGCCGCGCTGCTCGATTGGTGGAGGCGTGCCGCTTCGGAGCGGAAGAAATCGTTGTCGACGACGTCGTAGAAGCGAGCAATGCGGCGGGCCGGAAAGCCGAGCCGCTCGAGATACCGGATATGCGGGTCGCCGCCGGCAATGGCGGAGGAAAACAGGGTACGAATCAGGAGCGATTTTGCTGTTTCCCTGACGCGGTTCCGCGCGTGATCCTCCGCGGTTGATTCCGTCATCAGCACGGTTGGACGCCCGTGCAAACGGCCCCAAATCGCAGCTGCGATAGCCGGGAGCGTGTAATAACCAGGTACCAGCACGGCAGACGGGCGTAGCTCCCCGAGCTTGCGCCAGGTGGCAAGGGCGATCCGCCACTGGCCGGCGCCGTGCCAGCTTTCGGCCGGAAACAGCGTGTGAATCGGAAGCGCCCCGCGCCCGGCGTCGCGGAACTGCTGGCCGGCATGGACGCCTGCACCGCCCACCAGTTCGATGCCAACCGGCCGGATCGTTCCCGCGAGCGATTCAGAAAGAGCACGGAACCGCGCGAGGTGGTAGGAGTACCAGTCGATCCAGATAACGGCCACGAGAGGCGCTTCGCGCGGCAGGGCGTTTCGGTCATGACGGGCGCGCGCCGGCTCGACGGCCGGGCGGGTGTCAGTTGCTTCGATGAGAGATCCGGGCATGGGCTTGCGGTTTCTACGGGCGACGGCTCATACAGGCGACAGCATGGCAAGGAGGACGAAGCCGAAACTGACGGCGGCGACCAGCAAATTGACGCGGTCTTTGATGGCGAACACAACGGGGTCGTCCTCGACCTTGCCCCGGTGCGCGATCAGCCAGAACCGGGTGACGAAATAAACCTGGAGCAAACAGATCGGCCACAGCCAATGCGGCTTTTGGTAAAGCAGCGTCACTTCCGGGCTGTTGATGTATAGGGCCATGACCAGAATCGACATGTAACCGCTGGCCAGCCCCGCGCTTGACAGGATCGACACATCCGAGGCCTGATACGCACGGCCGGGCGCGTAGCCCTGATCGCGCAGGGCGCGCAACTCGGAATAGCGCTTCACGAGCGCAAGGCTCAAGAACAGAAATGCGGAGAAGGCCAGCGTCCAGGGCGAAACCGTGATGCGCGTGGCGACGCCGCCGCCGATGATGCGGATCGTATACAGGACCGCCAGCACCATGACGTCAACAAGTAGTCTCCGCTTGAGGAAAAAGGAATACGCGACGGTGGTCAGCCAGTAAACGAGGAGCGTCAGCGTAAACCACGGTCCGAGTAGAAGTCCGGCAATGGCGAACGCGGCCGCCGTCAAAACAGGCGCTGCCACAGCAGCCGCCGGAATCGAAAGCCGGCCGGAAGCAAGCGGCCGGAAACGCTTTTTGGCGTGGCGGCGGTCCGACTCGAGGTCGAGCAGATCGTTGATGAGATACACGCCCGAGGCGCAAAGCGAGAACGCCGCAAACGCGAGCGTGGCTTCGAGGAGCCGCTCCCAGGCGGCGACGCGATGAGACAGGAGCACCGGGACGAAAACGAGCAGGTTCTTGGTCCACTGGTGCACGCGGATGGCGCGCAAAAAGGCTCGCCAACCGCCGCCGTCCCGGGTGAACACGCGGTGGACGGCGATCTGCTGGCGGTGGAGGCGCCCCTCAATCCCCCGCGATCCATTGACCAGAATGGCGCCCGACGCTTCTTTCCACACCGCGAGATCTGACCGGTCATTTGCCGCATAATCAAACTTCCCGGCTCCAAACCGTTCGCAAAGCGCGCGGCCTTTCTCGCTTCCGCGCAAATTGCGGTGGCCGTCGGTGGCGAGCACCTCGCCAAACAGTTTGAGATGCGCGGCAATCTCGTCGGCAAAGCGGCGGTGCGAAGCGGTAGCGAGCACCAAGGGCCGGCCCAGCCGCTTCTGCTCTTCAAGCCATTCGACAAACTCGCGCTTCACCGGGAGGAGCGTCATATCGAGCGGACTCTCGTCGGCCAGCTTCGCCTTCAGAAACGCCTTGCCGCGCAACAGCCAGAAGGGCAGCGCAAAGATCCGCAACGGTCGCTGCCGGATGAGCGCGAGCACGGCTTCGAGCAGCGTGTCGGTTTCGATCAGAGTTCCATCGAGGTCCACGCAAAGCGGAACGGAACGGGCTTCGGTGGCCACTGGTGAATCGGCAAGCGCGGTCATCGGGCGATCCTTTCGCGAGCGGAAGCAGCCGGGCCGGAGGCATCGGCGGCCATTGGGTCGGGTTTCGCCGGCCAATCGTTGCGCTCATAGATCCGATAGGGCGCGTCGCGGTAAGCGAGATGGTAGTCGTCATGAAGCGTGCGGGCGACCCACTGGCCCACCTCCGGCTTACGCTCGAGAAGCGTGTTCAGCCAGAGCCCCCAATACGCGTCGGCCACGAAAATCAGCTTTGGCTTCACTCCGGAGAAGTAGCCGAGCGAAACATCGTCCTTCAGATACGGCGGAAAACCCAGCTCAAAACCGAGCTCGCCCGTGCCCAAAATGGGCGCGTGCTCCGGGTCATGTTGCTCGACCCAGCGCGTCGCGGGCAGCCAATGCCGCCGGTAGTCGTTCTTGTAAATCCGGTAAGCCGTGCCGCCAATCTGGATCGCAAAAAAGAGAACGATCGCCGCGCTCAGCAGCGGACGGCGCCACGGACGCCCGACCCACAGGGAATCGATCCACACGGCGAGCAGCGCGCAAAGAAAGGGGACGACATGAACCAGGTAGTACCATCGCTTGGCGCCGTCGAACGCCAGCCCGCCCACCACAAACAAGCCGGTGATGGCAACCAGGGTGCGGGTCCCGGGCGAGCGCCGGAGCTGGCGCTTGGACGCCACGGCGGCAAACGCGGCCAGATAGGCACAAAGCGGCAGCAAGCGCAAATCCTGCAGGGTCGGCCGGGTGAGATCGTTGAACCCGAAAGCCTGCAAATACTTGAAGCGGAACTCGCGATAAACCGACATCACCGGGTTGGTAATCCCTTCCCAGCGTCCGGCGGCATTGCCGGCGATCTGCTGCCGAAATGCCGCAGGATCCTGGGCGATGTAAACGGCCCAGCAGACGCCGAGGACGAGAAAGGGAAGCGCAAACAGCACCAGATGGGAAAGCCCGATCCGGCGCCGGTCATCCCGGAGCGCCAGAAAACCGATTCCCACCAGCACAAAGAACCCGCCCACAGGATGGGTAAACGCACAGGCAGCGGCAAGCGCTCCGCCCGCGAGCGCCGCCCATCGGAGATGCCGCTCGCGCCAGTGGAGATATACAGCGATCGCCGCCAGGAGCAGCCCCGCCGCCATCATGTCCATCCTTCCGTCGGCCGCGCGCGTGAGGTAGAAGTAATCCGTCGCGGCGATGAGCATCGCTCCCAGTGCGACGGGAGGCCGCCCGACAAGGTGAAGCACAATGGACCCAAGCGCCAGAATCCCGATCGCTCCCCAGAAGATCGACAACGTCCGGACACTCAATAAGCTGAATCCGAATAGCTTGTACCAGCCGATCTGCGCAATCATGTGGAGCGGCATGATCCAGTAGGTGCGGTGCTCAATATGTAAGAGAGATTCCGGCGGTCCCCAGCCGAACCAGGTCAGAATCGGCGTCCCTAGATAGCCACTACGTAAATAGGTGAGCGCCGGATTGGATAACCACGCTTCGTCGCACCAAGGTAGAGCAACTAATGCGTTACCCCACGCCAGTAAGCAATAAAGAAATGTAATTGCACCTGCCCAGAGCAGGTAACGCTCAGGGCGCTTCTTTGTTTCCGTTGACGTTTCCGCTTCCGTGCGGAGTTCCATCAGTTCCCGCATCAATTGTTATCCGTGTTGGTATTCCGTCTTGCCGAGTGACCATTTCCAGGTCAACCAGACCGGCACCGAGAGCAGCAAAACGCGGAAGATCACCGCTTCCATCGTTTGCATGACCAGGTAAATGGAAAGCGCGGAAAGAATCGCATACTGAGCGGCCCACGCGCCTCCGGAAAGTGTGGCTTTCCTCCAGACTCGCCCATAACACCAGCCGAGCACAAGGAGGAACGGTACTGCGAACCAAGCGCCTTCGGTGTACAGATCGGCAATAATTCCCGGGGCCGAGCCTGGCGCGCCTTCCCACCCCATGGTGTCGGAGATACCGGCTCCGGTGCCGGCGTTTTGTAACAACTCAGGTACGCCAAAATCCTGGTACTTCGTGGGCCAGATAGCCGACGGGATTGGCCGGACTAACACCTGGGCTAGGTAACGCCTGCCCCAGAAATGCTTTTGTAAATGCTCGGCGCTGAGCACGGACGCGGTGCCGTAAATATATTCATTGCCGGTGTCGGTGAGCGCAACCTTGGACGTGACGTCGGTCGTAAATTCCCCTTGCGAGCCGAAGTGAATACTGTCGCGGTTGGTGACCAGAAACAGGATCAGATAGCCAACGGCGACACCGCCCAAAGCCGCCGTGATAGACGAAGGGCGCGTCCCACGGTAGAAAAACCAGCTCATGGCAATAACGGCGAAGATGGCGAACGTCGGTCCGCGCCGCGAACCCAGGAGTGCTTGCGCCGTCCAAGGCAAAGCGAACACCGGAATCAGAAGGTAATGAATCCATCGAAAACCGCGGCTCGCCGCGGTTGAGAGAAGCAGAATCAGCGAAGAAAACAGGAGCAAGGATGCGTCGCGAATATACCCGCTGTCGTCCCAGCCGCCGGCGTGCGATACGCTGAACGCGTTGACGAACCCGCCCACGTTGATGATGGTCATGCCCCATGCTCCGAGGCCGATCACCCCGCAAATCGTTCCCCCGATGATCAAGCGCCGGGCAGTTTGCTCAGTCATCCAGTAGGGAGCGGACAACTGGGGACGGCGAACGCCCCAGGACGCGCCGAGACAACCCAGAAGAAACGCGGTGATTCCTGCAATGTTGAGAACCTGCACCCCCGTGATCTGATCCCGGTCAAAGAAGGTGTCGAGCGCTCCGCTTTGAAGCAGCTTCGAAGGCATCCACACGTACAGAAAGCCGAACATGGGGCCAATGAAAACGAGCGGATGCAGAATGTCGCGGCTCGAATCCCAGGCGAGAAGGAGGCCGAGCAGGACAATGCCGAGCGTGGCCCAGAGCAGCGTTTCAAACACGGGGGTTCTCAAACATGAAGCAGATGCTCCGTTTCCGGGCAAGCCGCTACGGGATGGCGGAGCGCTTCGGCAACCACGTCCGCTACGCGCGCGCGAAATCGCGGCCAGGTAAAGCGCTCGGCGGCCCGGCGCGCAGGGATGCGCATGCGGCCCAGTTCGGCGCGATGGCTCAAAGCCCATTCGAGACGAGCGGCAATCTGCTCGGGCTTACCCGGTTCCATCGTCCATCCGGCGTCATCCTCTCCGACCAAATCCGGGGCCGCGGTCGAGGTGGTGCTCAGGATAGGCAACCCCGACGCGAGCGCTTCCAGAAGAACGTGGGCGAAACCCTCAGCCACGGACGGAAACACGAACAGGTGAGACTGCTGGTACGCGGCTGCAAGTTCCTCGCGGGTCACGTCCAAACGAACGTCCGCGTCCGGTGCCATCCGACGAACGAGTTCAAGCCCGTCTACTGCGCGACCGCGAATGACGAGCTGAAGTTGGCGGGTGTTCAGGAGGCGTACGGCTTCGAGCAGATACTTAATGCCTTTTCTCTGGTTGATCGTGCCGACGAACAGGATGCGCAGGGGCCCATCAACGGAGGGCGGTTCCGGGCCCGGTTGAAACCGGTCGAGATCCACGCCGTACGGGGCTACGTGGACCCGCTCGGGTGGGGCGCCATTTTCAATCAGCGTGCGGCGCGTGAACGAAGACGCGGCAATCCAATAATCCGGCATTCCGGTTTCCGCGCACAGCCGTTCCCAATCGGCTTCGGGGAGCGCCAGCTCCCATTCCTTGCCGAGCGAAGTGGCGCAATCGGGATGAGCCCGCAGCTCCTCGCCGAGGATCCGGCGCATGCTGCGCGGATGCGGATGGAGTTGAAACAGAATGCGGGGTACTTGCTCACCGGCCGCTTCGAAGGCGCTGAAACCGTAGTAACTGTAGCTCAAAATCGCAGCGCCACGGCTCCGCGCCAGCCGCCCGGCATAACGGCCGAGCGCATGGTCGGTGGCGCGCGTGGCGCGCGCTCGCCAGTGAAATGGAGCGCGGAGACGATCGAGCGCAAACGAAAGATAACCGGCGCCGCGGTTTGTATCGACCAGCCGGGACGGAAGCGCCGCTGCCGAGCGGGGACGAAAGGTCCGGCTCAGCCGTCCGCTCAATAGCCAATCCAGGCCCTGGGCAAAGCGGGAGTGTTCCGGCCAGTAAACGTCGGTCACCAGCCGTTCGAGCTGGTTCCGCTCAGCCAATGCCAGGGCAACCTGATAGTTGTCCCGGGCGCCGCGATGGACTACAACCACATTCATGACGTTTCGAAAATCCTGTAGGGGAAGACGGTCTAAAGCAACGAAGCGAAATGACCGGCCAGTGTAGCGGCCGATCGCTCCCAGGTAAATTCGGCCGCGCGCAACTTGCCTTTCCGCTCCCATTCCGCGCGCGCTCCGTTGTTCGCCAGGAGAGCCGTAATCGCTTCCGCATGATCGAAGGGGCGATCGGGCGACAGGAGCAACGCAGCTCCACCGGCAATCTCGGGAAGCGAGGATGTGTTGCTCGTCACCACGGCCGTGCCGGACGCCATGGCTTCGATAACCGGTAAACCGAAACCTTCATAGCGCGACGGAAACCAAACCAACGTGGCTGCGGCATACAGGGCGCGTAGCTCGTTATCGTCGACGAAACCGAGGAGCAAAACCGAGGGACCGAGCGCACCGGCCCTTGCGGCATACACGGGATCCGAGTGATTGGCGACGGCGAGCGTCAGATCGGGGTACGCGGCCCGGATCCGTGGCCAACTTTCGAGAATCAGTTCAGCATTCTTGCGGTAGTGCAATCCGCCGGGCACGAGTATAAAGGCTCGATCCGCGAGGCCGAGTCTTCTGAGCCCTTCGAGCCCGGCTGCGGGGACAGGCTCAAAAAATCGCGGCGACACAGCATTGGGTACGACACGCAGCCTGGACCGGATGGCAGGGAAATAGTGGCTGAGCCGGCCGGCTGAGAAATCCGATACAGTATGAAACAGGTCGGCCTTCTGCTCGAGCCGGCCAAATAGCAGTTTCCATTTCCAGCGCTGCTTCCACAGACTGGCATTGGCGGGAAGCGCGCCCGAATCGAACATCTGCGCGTCATGCACCGTCACGGCGAGCCGGGCGCGCCGGACCGGGACATACGATTCGCCCGTACACCACACGACGTCGGCTTCGGGCCAATACCTTTCGGCAACCGGACGGTTAAGTAAATACCACTCAGCCTGTTGGCGCGAGGTTTCGTTTGCGAAGAAATGGTAGCGATAGGTTTCCCAAGCTCCGCCGACTTGCGGAACGATGCGCCGGTAATCACCGGCATCCGCGAGGACGCGCATGTTCACTTGAGAAAGGTCGGCGAGGCGTTCGCAGAGGGCGCGCGCAACCCGGCCCGCGCCGGTCGAGCGATGGATATTGCGCAGGTGGACGTAGGCAAGCAGCTTCATCGCGTTTCGCTCCACGCGCGGGAATCCGCAGAGAACGAGTGAATCTGATCCCGGGTTGTGGGCAGGGCGCCGGCAGTGCGCTGTGCTTTCGCCGGCCCGGAGCACCGCTCGCGGACGGCTTGGACCATCGTTCGGGCGCGCGATTCCCACGTGCCGTCGAAACTCGCGAGCCATCGTTCGCGTTCCCGGCCATCCTCGAATCCGCCGCGCCGGAGTTGTTCAAGTGCGTCGGCTGCTTCGCGGGCGTTGTCGACCAGTTGGAGAAGGGGTTCCTTGGTGAGTAACTCGGCAAATCCACGGGTGGCGATCATCGGCCGGCAGGCCGCCAAATGCTCGTAAAAGCGAGTCGAGCTACCGGAGTAAGTGGGTTCTTTCTTGATGTACGGAAGAATCGCGGCATCAAACGCGCGCGCGTAGCTCTGCAGTTCGCCGTACGGACGAGAACCGATGAAATGAATACGGCCGGCGCGTGCCAGGAGCGAGCGCCGCGCCTCGCGCTGTTTCCGGTCCGGAACATCCATCGTCGCAGGACCCACAAAAAGCCAGGTCCAGCCGGGAGTCATCGCGACCAGATCCTGAAGAAACTCCCAGTCCATGTTGGCGGCGAGGTTGCCGATGACGCCAGCAATGGGACGCGGAAGCCCGGCCACATCGGCGGGCAGCGGACTGGCGCTCGCGGGAGGCTGGGCATAGAGATTCTCTTCCCGCGTGGCGTTGGGCACCACTTGGATCTTGGCGGGGTCGCAGCCTGCCGATCGAACAAAATAGTCGGCGATCCGCGCGGAATTGGGGCAGACCACATCGGCGCGGCGGCACAAGCGGCGGTCCATCCCCTGAACAAGTGCGCGGTTCGCACCGGCGTATTCGATCGTCAAATCCGTTTGGTAGTAAACCACCGGTCCGGTCCAACGCTCGGCCACGGGCGCCCAGTAAGGAGTGGTGCAGACCAGGACCTGCTCGGGATGCGACGAGCAGGCAGTGCGAAGCATGGGCCCGACCCGCTTTTCTGAAGCGAGAAGCGTGCGAACGGGGAAACGGGCGTATCCGCGCTGCAGCGGAAATGTTTCGACCGTGAGCGGCGGATTCGGGCTTTCAACCGTTTTGGTCCAGGATTCGAACGCCCCAAACGTGCGCATGACCGGCTGCCAGGCGATGACCTCGTTTTCACGGGCGAGGGCGGCGGCGAATTCCTTCAGCCAGATGCTGCCCACATCGAGAATGTGCCACTTCATCGAGCCGAACCTCTTCCCACACTCCGGATGCGCTCGATAGCAGGCTTGAGGGCGGTCCAAACACTTCGGGGATGGAAACCCCGACGTACTCCCACCGCCACCACGGCCGCGCATGCGGCGATCACGGTCAGGAGCTCCGCAACCGGGATGAGCGCCGATGGTACGCTCGCCCCGAATTGCCAGCCCAGCCAACTCAACATCCCAAGCACGATCGCAGCACCGTTCACGATTCCGAATAAGGGCGCGAGACCTGCAGCGGCATGACGGGACCGGCGGAGAGCGGCCAGCACCAGCACGGCCGAAAGGAGGTGCGCGGCGAGATAGATCGCCATGGCAATGGCGGCGGCGCTTCCGGCGGTCCCGCCGAGAAACAGGAGAGACAAAGCCACCACGGCAGCCGACCAGATGGCATTGATGGCGCCGGTGAGCGGAAGCGAAACGATCGTGAGCCTTGCTGCCGCCGGAGAATTCGCCATATGGACGATGGCGGTAGCTAAAGCGAGCGAGCCGGCCAGAACACCCGCGGAATAGCCCTTGCCCCAGGCGAGCGGCAGCACCCACGGAAGCACGACAATTCCCAGTCCGGCGAGCGAGAGAACCAGGAGCGCAGTGGTGAACGTACAAAACACGACGATGCGATCGGGCGACGCGTCTTCCCGCGCGAGCAGCGCGTAACTCGATTGCGTCAGAAGGCCTGGCGCGAGCCCCGCGATGTTGCGCACCTGATTCGCCACGGCAAACAAACCCATTTCGACGAGCGATGCGTCCGACCGGGCGACCACGGAAGCGATCCACCATCCGGCTGCGTTCAAGCCCATGACGCCCAGCAACTGGACGAAGCCAAAACTCCAAACCCGGCGAGCCATGTGAGCCACGCTTTCGCCGGCCGTCTGTTCGCTCGAAACCATTTGCGGAGCCGCGTCGTTGCGACCGCGCTCATTCCCCGCGACGCCGCCGATCAGCACCAGAGCGATGGCGAGCGAGGCGACTCCGACTTGCGTCCAAACCATGGGGATAGCGCCCCAGCGCGAAGTAAGAGGAAGCAGCGCGAGCATGCCGCATCCCATCACCAAAGAGAATAGGACCAAACGGCCGAGACGGCGTTGACCAACAAGGAAACCGCGGCAGCACTCAAAGAGAATCAGGGCGGCAGCGGATAAGGAGGCCCATTCGAGCACAGGCGTTAAACCGGGCTGCCGAAGAACTGTGCGAGCGAGCGGCCCAGACCCGGCCAGGAGCGCCAATCCTGCCAGTGCGGCCGAACAGAAGGAAACCAGAGCAAGCGCCCGGGCGAGCGAGCGAGCGCCCGCCGTTCCGCGGTCGTATTGGCCCGAAAAGCGCGTGGCCGTCGAGCCGATACCGGCTCCCGCGTACGCGGCGATATTGTTGGCCGTCGTCATCGCCAGCGAGTATGCGCCAAACGTCGCTGCACCACCCAGGCGCGCGGCTAGCAGGTTCGCCAAAAAGCCGGATCCTCGCTCGATGCCGGTGGCAAAAATCAGTGCGCTCGCACCCGTCAGCAGCGTGCGGTGAGCGGGATCGTGTTCGGCGGCGGAGCGACGGGTTTCCCGAGGCTCTGCTTCGGATGTGTGCCCGGTCGGGCTGGGTGCGGACGCGAACGGTTCGGACGCGTCCAGCTCGGCTGTAACCGGTGTCGCCATGGGATCAGCTTCGCGAAAATCTAGTTCCTCGGGCCGTAGTAGTTTTTGTAATAACCATAGCGGCTTTCGC
>JAVHMZ010543451.1:0-13415 GCA_034782995.1 Amazona versicolor
CTCCGGGGCGCACTCGGAAGTTGGCGCTGCTGTCAGTGTTCCAGATCTGTCCCGCTTAGCGTGAGTTCAGCTCGGTCCTATGGCGTGACTCCCCGTAAGATCGCTGGTGCGTCTGGCGTCGGGACGTCGAGTTTCGCGCCCTCACTAAAGGGAAGAGGCTCGGCTTGTTGATATGTCCCGTTCTTGAAGATCGACACATAGATCGACTTCGCAGTTCCGGGCATGCTGCACGCGGTCTACGCTAAGTGCCCCGTGTTCGGCGGCAAAGTGAAGACGGCGAATCTTGACGAGATCAAAACGCTTCCCGGCGTTCGACACACGTTTGTCGTCGATGGTGTGGTGAAGAGTGGCGACGTTGTAGAAGGCGATCCCGGCCTGGAACCCGGCGTTGCGATTGTTGCTGATCACTGGTGGCAGGCCGAATCCGCGCGCCGCAAACTGAAAGTAACTTGGGACGAAGGCTCTGCCGCCAACCAGAGCAGCGTGGCGTTCGCGCAGAAGGCGCTTGAGCTCTCGAAACAGCCGGCGGCCAAGAGTTTGCGCAGCGACGGCGACGTGAATGGCGCATTCGCAAGCGCGGCCAAGATAATCGAGGCACAGTACTCTTATCCGTTCATCTCTCACGCGCCTCTCGAGCCGCGTAACTGCACCGCGCACTTTCAGGACGGCAAAGTCGAGATCTGGAGCGGCAGTCAAACTCCCGGCGCAGGGCGCAAGCTGGTCTCGCAGATCCTCGGCATTCCCGAATCAGACATCAAGATTCACATGCTTCGCGCCGGTGGCGGCTTTGGCCGCAACCTCTACAACGACTACATGGTGGAAGCCGCCTGGTTTTCTAAGACCGTCGGCGCACCTGTCAAAGTGTTGTGGACGCGCGAAGACGACATGACCCACGACTACTACCGGCCTGGCGGATTCCACTTTCTCAAAGGCGGCGTAGATTCGTCCGGCAAAATCATCGCCTGGCAAAACCATTTCGTTACTTATGGTGCGGGCGATAAGTTCGCGGCAACGGCTCAGATGTCGCCCAACGAATTTCCTGCTCACTTCGTTCCCAACTATTCGCTTTCCGCGTCAACCATGCCGCTTTGGATAAAAACCGGTGCGCTTCGTGCACCAGGTGCGAATGCGCTCTCGTTCGTGATGCAGTCTTTTATCGACGAGCTGGCGCACGCCGCCGGAAAAGATCCGCTGCAGTTTCGCCTCGATCTGCTCGGTCAGCCGGAACAGCAGGTGCTTCCACAGGCCGCTAAATCAAAAGCGGAGAACGAGCCGGTTCCGAAGCCGCAGCGTGAGCGGGAAAGCTACAACGTGGCGCGTGCTCGCGAAGTGCTGGAACTAGTTGCTGAAAGGTCGAACTGGGGCAAGCGGACGCTGTCTAAAGGCACTGGTATGGGCGTGGCGTTTCATTACAGCTTTCAAGGCTACTTCGCTCACGTCGTCGAAGCTTCGGTTGACGCTAACCATAAAGTTCGCATTAACCATGTTTGGACCGTCGGCGACGTCGGTAGCCAAATTGTTAATCCGAGCGGTGCGGAAGCTCAAGCACAAGGCGCCATTCTTGATGGCATGAGCGAACTCATGGCACAGGAGATCACGCTCGAAGCCGGCGCAGTGGTTCAAAAGAACTACGACAAACATCCGCTGGCGCGTATTCGCCAGACGCCCCACATCGAGGTTTATTTCCCGAAGTCTGACAACCCGCCTACGGGCCTGGGCGAGCCTGCGCTGCCGCCCATTATCCCCGCCATTTGCAACGCTATCTTCGCTGCTAGCGGGCAGCGTTTGCGTTCACTGCCGATTTCCAAGAGTGGATTTAGCTGGGGGTAAGCTGATGCTGACTCTTCAGGCCGCTCTTCTCAATACGTAAGAACGCGCACGGCAAGCGGAAGTAATCGGGGCACGAGTAGCCATAAACCCAGGATTCCCTGCTGCCAGAACGATGGAGAAGTGTGTAGCATCGAAGTGTACGGAATTGTCCTTGCAAACTGCTTGCCAAACGCCGTACACTCCGCAAAAAGCTTCTAGCTAGGCGTTCGCGCCCTTGCCCGCACCAGCTTCCGCTTCACGCCAGCGCGTGTTCAGCCATCGCTCGAGCGGTGTCAGACTACGTAGGTCATTGCGTAGTGACGCGATGTCAACAGAGTAGCCGCGGTCCTGAAACCATCGGAACATGACCGCCATCTCGTGGCCCATTTGTTTTTCAAATTGTTCCCACGGGATCTGCTGGTATTGCACGTCCTTGCCAACAACGGTGCTGAACCGGCTTGCTAAGTCCGACATTGTCAGGTCATCTCCCGCGATATCAATCGCCTTCGCTTGCCAGCGCTTCGGGTGCTCGAAGGCCTCCGTTACGAATGCGCCGATATCGTCCACCGCAATCATCTGCAAGTGTGTATCGGGCGTTAGCGGAAGCGGCAGCGTCCCGCCTTCGATCGCCTGCTTACCACTCAGCCAGTTCTCCATAAAGAAAACCGGCCGAAAGATGGTGTAAGTGAGCCCGCTATTGCGCAGGTGCTCTTCCACGCGCGCCTTGCTCTCGAAATGCGGAATCCCGGTGTTTTGGTCTGCTGAGCCCACCGAGCTGTAGACCAGATGAGCAATGTCCTGACGGTTCGCAGCATCAATGACATTCTTGCCCTGCTGGACTTCGGTTTCGAATCCGCCGGCAAAGCCTTGCACCGAGAAAACGCCGTCAACGCCTTCCATCGCGCGCTCGAGTGAAGCTCGATCGCCCTGATCTCCCTCTACTACGGAAACGCCAGGCCCGGTCATCGCTCGTGCTTCTGGCTTTTGCGCATCTCGCGTCAACGCACGAACCGTGAAGCCCTTCTCACGCAGATGTTTTAATACTGCCCCGCCCTGCTTACCGGTCGCTCCGGTCACTAGAATTGTTTTTTTGCTGTTGTTTGCTGCCATCGTAGGATGTTTCTCTTGTCATGAGATCCCACGCGCCTGGAAAAGTTGCCGAAGCACCCTCTATCGTCTGCGGCCAAAGCTTCGGCCCAAGCCCTTGAAAGCCTTCGACTGGCCAAACTGTCGTCCGGATGACGGACCTGCACTTCGTCCGAAACGATGGCCTTCTGTCCCGCTGCCGAAAGCGGGGCTCCGATGCAGCTCTGTTTCCGGCGCATGACCAGCCGAGAATGCGCCGTCGCGGCGCGACGCGTATGCCGAGCCTTTGAAGCCCCCCGATTGCACGTACCTGCTTGCTGCATAGTGGGTTTGTGTGAACGTTCCATGCGTGCCATACTTCGGAGCGCTCGCCGGAGTTTCTTTTCCGTAGTAAGTCTGATGGCTGCGCTGCGCCGTCTGGTAGCCGCGGTACTCATCGATCACCACCGGACGGTAGCTGTGATTCCACAGCAGCTCGCGCAGAATCAGGTACTCAGGAAGCCACGCCCACACCGAATGGCCGCTGCTGTGGTCCCAATAACCATACTGATTTCCAGGTTGTGTCTCTGGCGCAATATAGGCGAAGCCTGCTGGTTGCGGAGTCTTCTGCGCTTCGTCGTCAAACAGCCCGGCATCTTTATGCTCGAGCGCCATGCCGATATCGTTTTCGACTGCATGAAACGCAGGTTCGGAAACATCTACCCAATTCTCTGAGCTGGTCGTCTCCGCCTTCTTCGTCGAAACATCCTCCAGATGCGTTCGCACGGTTTTGATCTTTTCGCGATACTCGTGCTCATGGCCGCCCGATGCGTCCAGATCAGTGAGAATCTTGTCCCAGGAGTCGTAGAGCTGACCGGAACGATCGCTCCACTCGATCGACTGGCCGCTCAACCGGCTTTGATCTTTTGCCAGCTCGTCGGCCGACGCGATCAGAGTCGCAAGTTGGGCGCCTGACGCGTGCCCGGCCGCTGCATCTTCACGCGCCGGCTCTGTGCCGCTCCACAGCTTGTCCGCCAAAGCTTGAATGTTTTGTAGTGAGGCCAGTCCGCCGTCCAGTGCGTCCTTCTTTGCCGGCCAGTCTTTTTCAGCCTGAGATAGCTTCGCCTCCACCGGTTTCAGATCGGCACCGTGCACTGCCTCATAGTCATGCCGCATTGCTTCCAGATGACTGGGCAAGTCGGCCTTGAAGTTGACCCATTGAGAAGCCTGATCGGAAATGGCCCGCGCATCCGCTGCAGCCGACTCCCGCAACACTCTCTCGCGCCCGAGTTCACGCTCAGCGCCATCCAGCTCAGGCCCATGGACCCGGCCTTTTCGAGACAAGTCGGTCAGCTCACGATCAAGCTTGCCGGCTTCGCTCAACTCGTGATCGATCGCCTCGAACTTACCTTTCCACTCCGCTGTTACAGGTGCTGCCCCAAAAAGATCCGCATTCCCCGCTACTTCTCGCTCAACGTTCTGTTGCTCTTGTTTGACCTGCTGCTTCGCATCGCGCAGCCGGTCGTGCTCATAGGCGATCTCTCGCCGCATCGAAGATGGCAGCCCGCCGGTACACGCGCTCATCAGCACGAACGCCGCGAACAGCCCGCCAATTTTTCTCGCTTTCATTACGTTCCCCGATACACCGTCACATCCCCGGGTTCAATCTGCGTCCAGATACTTGCCTGAAACTGCTCCCCTGCGAACTTGCGAATACTGAGATATCGCTTCGTGTCCTGCTCCTGAAAAAGCCAGCAGTAGAAGCCCTGTCCGCTTGTCGTTCCCGCGCTGAAGACGCCCATTTCGCGGCTCAGCCGGTACAACCAGAACTTGCCATTGAAATCGAAAAAATCCGATTGATTCTGCCGCTCATCCATCTGCGCGAGATCTTCTTCACCCAGCCCCAATTCATCCAGCGTGAGTTTGCGCCCGTCAAAGTTGCCCAGGACTTCGACTTCCACATCGTTGTGCACCTCGAGGTACACGCGCGTGTCGCGCCACATCCCGCTCAGCTCATACCAGCGCCGGCTTCCAGCCTCGAAGTTGTCCCGCCGGTCGACCGTAAAATCCACATCGCTGAAATCCGCGGCCGCGCCAGTGACCGAGAGAACGTCTCCTTGCCGCGTATCGGTCACGCGCAGGTTGGCTAAATCCGGCTGAGCTGCCGCCGCCCGGAATTTATCATTTGAAAACATTTGCCGTTAACGCGGTTGACCTGCCGGCAGCTCTTTCGGCAGCTCTACTCTACCCAGCCGCTCGCGTTTGAGTGCCTGCAGTTCGGCATCTACCGTGTGCCCTTCGAGTTGTGCGAACTCCGACTCCAGGCTCGTGTCGCTACCCGCGCTTGCGAGTTGGTCAAAAGCCTTCGCGGTGGCTTCTTCCTTCGCCACCGACTCTTCAAAATGCGATAACGCGGCAAAGGCATTGTCCGCCTTGCCCACCCCGGCGAGAGCTTCCGAAACCTTACGTTGCGCTAGCGCCGCATTCTTTCGCGCTACCAGCGTTGTTGCAGTACGCTCACCTTCCTCGATCTTGTGCTTGAGTTCGGTTACCTGGGTCTTCAACGAGTCGCTCGCCTTACGCGCTGAATCGATAGCAGCCTGAAGCGACGCCACTTGCTTATCGCTTTCACCTTTCTTCGCAAGCGCCTTCTTGGCCAAATCTTCATTACCCGCATCGAGCGCCAGCCCCGCACGGTCCTTCCAGTCCTGCGATTGCCTGACATACTTCTGGTATTCGGCATCCAGGCGGTTGTAATTGCTCATCGCCATCGCAGACGACTGAACCACTCTGTTCAGCTCCGTTTTCATGTCGGCTACGGTCTGCCGCACCGTAGTCTCAAACCTTGCATCTTCCATCGCGCTGATACCTTGATTCGCTGTCCCGCGGGCCACCCTGCCTGCCCGGCCAAACATATCCGAAAAAAAACCCATTGCTATCCCCTTCCGCTCCGCTTACGAGAGACTGACTCCAATCAAATCTCTGGCGTGCACCACATCCGCCAGCAAGAAACTTACGCAGGAAAGAATATCGTCTTCGTCATCAGGCCCGAGTTCCTGCAGCTTACAGAAGTTATTCAACGTGACCGCGACGTTGCTGTTACCAACGTCGTAAATCTGAAAATGCGAGGTCGAGATCCCGTTTTCCGCCCAAAGCATCTTCCGCATGATCTCCGTTGTGATCCGCGCTTCCGGCACTACCATACAAACCAGAGAGAGAAACAGAATGTCTCCTTCGAGTACGGCACGAAGCGAAATTCCGCTCTCGACCTCCTGCACCTTCAGCACGTTCGTGTCCAGTTCGCTCACTGAGTAGCGTCGCCGGGCGAGCATCTCGTGAATCTGCCCCATCGAAGAAGTGGTCGCTTGCTCCATTGTGATCTCCGCTTGAAGAGACGCAAATTCCCGGTTGTTTGTTCGAGTAAATCAACGCAAAGCCCATGTCGTAGGCTGTATTGCAAGTGGCTAATCACCGCGCGGTACTCTGCTTCGTTCTGCTTTTCGGCCTGATGAATTTGCACGCCAGCGATATCAAACGTGGGGTTGAGATCGTCGGATACGTTTTCCCGCAGGGTCGCGTGCTTGGTCCCGATGAAATCGCGGTAGATAAACTGACGCGCATTAACTACGCATTCGCAAATATCGCTGACGGCAATATTGTCGAAGGTTTCTCTCACGACACGGAAAACTTCGCCATTCTGAACCGCCTTAAGCAGCGCAACCCGCAGCTCCAAATTCTCATTTCGGTTGGCGGCTGGACCTGGTCTGGCCACTTCTCCGACGTGGCGCTTACTCAGAAGAGCCGTGCGCAATTCATCGAAGGCGTCGTGCAGTTCATCGGCCAGCATCATCTCGACGGCCTGGACATCGATTGGGAGTACCCGGGCCTTCCGGGCGTCGGCAACGTGAACCGCCCCGGGGACAAGGAAAACTATACGGCATTGCTTAAAGAACTCCGCAGCCGTTTCCATCGTGAAGAGAAACACCTCGGCCGGCCTTTACTGCTCACCATTGCGACTGGCGCTTCGCCGCAGTTTCTGGCTCACACCGAGATGGACAAAGTCCAGCGCTACGTCGACAGTGTCAATCTGATGAGCTACGACTACTACGAACCCACCTCCGATAAAACAACCGGCCATCATGCGCCGCTCTTTGCCAACCCTGCCGATCCAAAACAGGTCTCTGCTGATGCATCCGTGCGCTCATACGAAGCTGCCGGCGTACCCCCCGATAAGATCATCCTCGGAGTTCCGTTTTATGGTCACGCATGGGGTAACGTGTCGGCCGCGAACAACGGCCTCTTCCAACCCGGTCAACAGACGAACGTCCCTGCCACCTTTCGCGATATCGCCACTTCCCTGCTTACCGGCGGTTTCGTGCGCTACTGGGATGCGTCGTCTTCCGCGCCTTACCTCTACAATCCGGTAACTCAGACCTTTGTCAGTTACGAAGACGTGCAATCCGTGCAGCTCAAATGCCGCTACGTTCAGGAACATAAACTGGCTGGCGTGATGTTTTGGGAGTACAGCAATGATCCCACAGGAACTCTTCTGAATGCGATCTATTCAGCGCTGAACAATCCTCGATGATACGGTCAGGCTTCACTTCCATTCGCTCCCGGGAGCGCTTGGGTGCCCGATCAGCTTGTCCGCCCAGTAAATGAAATACCTCATGTTCGGTGCGTCGGTATGGCCGCCGTCGTGTTGCCGCCACGCTAACTCGCCGTCGAGTAAGCCCGTGTTTACCGCCGGCATGTGCGCGGTGCGGTAATCATCGCCGACTCCGAGATCTTTCGCGCCTAGCAGCCTGTACACTGCTCCCGCCGCTACTGTCGCCATGTAGCTGCCCTTCTGGTCTAGCCATTTCGCATCGCCGTTCTCGGGCACGCCATAACTGATGAAGGTCAGTCGCGGCGCGCAGAGCGCGATCAACTCATGCGAATCGACTGGCAGATCGCTCGCGTTCTTGCGTCCGAAGCTTGCTTCGGAAGCGCCGTACTTGAGGAAGTTCCCAGCCATCCAGTAATACTCTCCGCCCGTGAGGCTCTCGACGGCTTCTCCGAAATTTCGGCGGTGAAGTTTCGCGCCTCCCTCACCGGACGATCCGATTAGGCCCATCGCGAATCGTGGATCGAAGGCCAAAGTTACTAGCGCAGCCTTCCCGTAGCGCGACACGCCTTCGATGCCCACATGTTTTGCATCTACCGCCGGGTCGGTTTCCAAATAATCCAGCCCGCGTCCAGCGCCCCACGCCCAGGCCCGCAGCGCGCCCCACTGGTCCGGCTTACGCGGCTGACCTTTGTTGACCAGTCCGATGATTCCTTGCGTCAGACCCGCTGCGTTATCTGCCTGAATCGTCGCCGGCTCGATAATCGCGTAGCCCCAACCGTCCGCGATCAACTGCTGCGTAGGCGACGGTTCGCCGGCCGGGGGTCTCACGCCGAAAACCGAAGAAGGTATCGAAGCGGCCACGCTGTACGCCGGATACTCGTCTAAAATCGCCTGAAGCGACGGATCGCTTTTCACCAGCAGCTTTCGCAGCGCTGCGTTGATCTTGTCGAGATCCTGTGGCGGCGGCTGCACGGGCGAGGGCAGGACACTGCGTCCAAACATCATCAACACCGGAACTGGACCCTTCGCATTCGCCGGCGTCACGACTACCATCGCAATGTTCACGTCAATCAGCGGGTATGCCGAGTTCTCCACATGCCCGATGAGTTGTCTCGCCTGCACGGGCATCCAGCCCACCAGTTCGCGTTCACTCACGGCCACGCTCCACGTCACGTGCGGCAGTTCCGCGGGAAGACGACCGTAAACTTCCCGCTCCATATCCTCGACAATTTCAGGGCGGCGACGTTTCCACCACATATCCGGCGTCGTGACCTTTTCGCCGTTCTTAAACGTCAAGACGTCGGGCAGATTCGGATACGGATTTGCCAACTTCTCGTCGTAGTTGGCGTGATTAGGCGCTTTCTCATCCCCGCTCGGACCCGGCCGCAGCGCCTTGATGCCGAGCTGGTCCATCATGTTCTGATGATCCTGTTCGGCCGTCATGTGAACAAGCGGCGGTTGCTCGCCCTGTGCATACATCGCCGGAGCGAGAGAAACGAGCGCCGCGCAAACCAAAGCGCCATTGAAACCGTTCACTTCTTCTTCTCCAACAACCACTTCTCACATACCAGCTTGGCTGCCGCCACATCTTCAACCGCGATCCCGAGTGACTTATAAACGGTGACCGCGCTCTCCGGCTTCGGCTTAGTCCCTGCGAGTATCTCGCCTAACTCGGCGTAAATCGACGCGCCTGATTGAACAACATCAGCCGACTCTTGCTTAGCGGCATCCCGCGACTCCACTACGACAGCCGCCCCTTTTGTAACTTGATCATCCAGCTCGCGCGCCGACGGGCCGACCGCTCCGACTGCATTCACGTATGCGCCCTCTTTCAGCCACTCGCCGCACAACACCGGCGTCGCCGCGCCTGTTGCCGTAACAATCACATCGGCTCCTCTCGTCGCTTCTTCTGCCGTCGTCACCCGCGCCCCGATCTCATCCGCAAATCGCCTGGCGTGTTCGGGTGTCCTGCTCCAAACCCGCGTTTCCTTGAAATCCCGCACCAGGCGAAGCGCTTCGTCATGCGAACGCGCCTGCACTCCGCTCCCTAGGATCGCCAACACTCGCGCTTCCGGTTTAGAAAGTTCTCGCGTCGCTAAGGCTGACACCGCCGCCGTCCGCATGGCTGTAATTACGCGGGCTCCCATGCATGCCAACGGCTCGCCCGTCTCAGCACGAAACAACTGAATCACAGCGTTGTGTGTGTGCAGCCCGCGTTCCGCATTCCGTGGAAACACCGTCACCAATTTCGTACCGATCACATCTTCGTACACCGCCGGCATCAAACCAAACCGGCCGTCGTGCGCCACTTGAATGATGTTCCGTACCGGCTGCGTCACGCGTCCCGCCGAGAACGCAATCAGCGCCCGTTCCATCGCTTCGCGCAGCTCTGCCGGATTCAACAGGTGTTGAGTCTGCTCTTCGGAGAAAATCAGCATAGGTTGCGTTTCTTGCCCTGTCATCTCAATAGCCTGCTGTGCCCCCTACTCTGTATCGTCGCGACGCAGCCAATTGGGAGTCAAACAATCGTCGCCTTCACCGATGTTACGGTCATCGATCCTCGCGCCGACGTAGTCCTTCCACACCGAACTGTAATCGTCAACGGCGATCGTATCGCCACTCTCCAATCTGCGTCCATACCCTTGCCAGCAGGCGCGCGCGCCATCGATGGCAAAAGCAAGTTTCTCCTGCCAGGACTCTGGGACGCTCACGTCCATTTAACAAAAGCCGGGCCACTCTCTTTGCCACTGTTCATCACGAACGGTGTCACCGGCGTGCGCGATATGGGAAGCGACTTCGATCAGGTTGCGCGATGGCGTTCGCAGATCGAAGCCGGCCAACTCATCGGGCCTCGCATCAAAACATCCGGCCAAATGCTCGAGTCGCGCGCAAATATCAATCGCATGAAGCGGGAAGGAACCCTAGAGCCGGTCGATCGCCTGCGCATCGGAATCGCGAACGCACAAGAAGGGCGCGCAGCAGTCGGACGCCTGGCCCGAGAAGGGGTAGACCACATCAAAATGCGCACCACTCCCGATGCCGAGACGTTCTTCGCCGTCGTGGATGAAGCCAAACAAGCCGGACTCCCCGTGGCTGCGCATCCGGTCGCTCGGCCTGCAGATCTAATCAAATCCGGCCTTCGAAGTGTCGAGCATCTGCTCGCATTTCCTCCCGTCGAAGGCACGGCTTCGGACCAGGAAGCTCTCTTCCGCGAGATGGCGCGCTCTCATCTTTTTATGTCGGACACAAGCGTCAACCTCGATGCCCTGCTCTCGATGCCTTACCAGGATGTGAAAAGGCGCGTAGATGATAAAGCGGGTAAACTGGACAGCCGCCGCAAATACGTCTGCGGATACCTGGTCGAAGACTGGCGCGAACAGGCGGAAGAACTGCACGAGCCCGAGACTGTAGCTGCCTATCGAGCAGTTCGCGAGCAGATGCCCGTAATCCAGCGAGACACTCGCGAAATGCGTGAGGCTGGAGTGCAGTTCCTCGCCGGCACGGATATCGGCGTCGTGCTCATGTATCCGGGCTTTAGTCTGCATGACGAACTACAGGAGCTCGTTCGCAGCTTCGGCTTTAGCCCGATGGAGGTCTTACGCATCGCAACTTCGAATGTCGCTGAGTTCTACGGACAAACGCAAAAACTTGGCGCGCTCGAAGCAGGCATGCCCGCCGATCTTGTGCTCCTCGACGCCGACCCGCTGGCTGACATCCGCAACACAACAAAGATCGGGGGCGTAATGACTCACGGACGCTGGCTCGACCGGCAAGCGCTCGACTCCCTGCTAGCCCAGGTCCAGCACGCAGCGAGTTCAGGATGCCACGCCCTTCCTAATCTTGCTCGCTGACAACTTGATTCAACGGGCCAGCTCACGTAAATGGAGAATTTTCCTTGACAGTAAGCGACTTGTTATATAACGTATGGTTTATATAATAACCAGCTAATGTCCAACCTGGATGTCACATTCTCCGCGCTTGCTGATCCCACACGCCGGGCGATTCTGGCCCGCCTCGCCTTGGGCGAAGTAACCGTGATGGAACTGGCGAAGCCGTTTAAGATGACGCAGCCCGCCATCTCTCGTCACCTCAAAGTGCTCAAGCATGCCGGTTTGATCGTTCGCCGCGTCGAGGGTACCAAACGCCCCTGCCGGCTCGCGCCAGAGGGAATTGCTGCCATTGACCAATGGCTTGAGATGTTGCGCAAAGCGCTCGCGAAGAATTACGACCGCTTGGACGAAGTCTTGGCGGGTATGAAATCCAAAAAGCGAAAGGATAAAAAATGAGCAAACTCACACTGAGAACCGAAGGCGACAAGCACGTTGTTGTGACCCGGCATTTTGCCGCTCCTCCCGAGGCGGTTTACCGGGCCCACACCGAACCGAATCTGATTCAGAAATGGCTTCTCGGCCCGGAAGGCTGGACGATGCCCGTGTGCGTCAGCGAAGCGCGCCCGGGCGGAAAGATTCGCTACGAGTGGACCAACGGCAAAGGAGCCGGCTTTCATCTCACTGGTGAGTACGTGGAACTTGTGCCCTTCAGCCGTATCGTTCATATCGAGCGCATGTTCTTGCCCGATCCAACGCCAGACAATCACGTCGAAACGAATTTCGCGCCCGACGGTACTGGCACGCTAATGACCATGCGCATGACACTACCCGATGAGAAAACGCGCGCCGCAATGCTCGCGACCGGCATGGAGCATGGAATGGAGGCCAGCTATGCACGGCTTGAAAAACTTAACGAGTTGAAATGACGCCCTGTTCAGCGTTAGCGCAGGTATTTCCCAGTCAGTGAGCGCTTCGCTTTCACCAGTTCGGCCGGCGTGCCCTCGAAAACCAACTCGCCGCCCTTGCTGCCTCCCTCCGGCCCTAAATCAATGACCCAATCGGCGCTGCGAATAACGTCAAGGTTGTGCTCGATCACGATCACGGTATTCCCAGCGTCGACGAGGCGATCAATCATTTCCAGCAGATGCTCGACATCTGACATGTGCAAACCCGTCGTCGGCTCGTCGAGCACGTAGACGCTGCCGTCCTTATGCAGCTCACTGGCCAGCTTGATGCGCTGGCATTCGCCGCCCGAAAGCGTGCTCAGCGGCTGCCCAAGCGTGAGATACGCCAGCCCCACGTCGTGCATCGCCTGCAGCTTACGCACGATCTCCTTGCGCTTCTGAAACAAATCCACCGCTTGCGCCACCGTCATCGCAAGCACATCGCTAATCGACTTCCCGTCCAGCTTGTACGCCAGCACCTCGTCCTTGAAGCGGCGGCCCTGGCACACTTCGCACGGCGATTTGAACTCATCGAGGAACGCGAGATCGGTGTAGACCACGCCCGAGCCGTTGCACGCTTCGCACGCGCCTTTCGAGTTGAAGCTGAACAGCCCTGCGTCCACCTTGTTGGCCGACGCGAACGCCTTGCGCAGATCATCCATCACGCCGGTGTATGTTGCGGGGTTGCTGCGCGTAGAGGCTCCGACAGCGGATTGGTCGATCACGATGGCGTCGGGATGCTGCACCAGGAACACACCGTGGATAAGCGAACTCTTCCCTGAACCCGCGACGCCGGTCACTGCGGTAAGCACGCCCGTGGGTATGTTGACCGAGATATTTTTCAGATTGTTCGCACGCGCGTTCTTGATGCGCAGTTGGCCGGTCGGTTTGCGCAGGTTCTTCTTAATCGGCAGCGCCTGCGTAAGATGGCGGCCGGTAAGCGTGCCGGATTTGAGGAGCTTTTCATATGAGCCTTCGAAAACGACTGTTCCGCCGCCGCTGCCCGCGCCCGGCCCAACGTCGACTACGTGGTCGGCAGCTTCGATTACGGCGGGATCATGTTCGACAACGATCACGGTATTGCCCTTGTCGCGCAGTTTCCCGAGCAGTTCGTTCAGACGATGCACGTCGCGCGGATGAAGGCCCACGCTTGGCTCC